>WBNM01033664.1:329729-460574 GCA_013399055.1 Ramphastos sulfuratus | reverse complement strand
AAGATCTGGCATTTTCCTGCTCCAATGGAAAAGAAAGCCCAATACCTTCCCTTATAGTAACCTTTGCTGATTAATCACTGTAGTGACATTGAAGTCAGTTCCAGTGGGAAATAATTGCTGTCGCTCTCAGACACAATATGGAAATAAGATGCCATGGTGACAGCAACAGTTTTGAAGGGCTGGCAAGGAAATTCAGATCAAAGATCAATGTCTGGCAGGCAAAGTGTTCACTTAAAGTCAAAGAGAGGAGAGTATAGGCATAAAGAGTTCTCCCAAAAATGACAGGATTTGGACAATAGCTGGAGAAACTTTAATAAAAATCCAGATATGAGGAAATTTTCATGATGCAAGATAGCTCAAAACCTAGGGCTCAGACTTGCAGCTGAATACGAACATCTCCAAATGGGTGTTTGAACACCAAAAAGGGTGTTTCAAAAGTCAGGTTCTTAGACAGGTAAGACAACATCTATGCTATAGTGCTAGTACTCAGCTTCCGTTCCAGGTTCTGTCAAGAATTTCCTGTTGGTGATCATGAATAGGATCCCAGTTTCTTTTCTGCCTCAATTTCTCATCTGTAAAAAGAGCAATGAGACCTTTCCTATGGCCAAGAGTGTTATAATAATACCAAAATGCCCAGTGATCTGACACTAAGGTAATGATTTATGATGCTCCTGAGGTGTTGTCTTGTTATTTAGACTCAGTTAATTAAAGAAAAATGTTCCATTAGTGTGTAAGTCTCAGAGTATTTTAATGAGTCTTAAATGAGCTCTGTTTGTAGAGCCAGTATAAACAAGCTTGTTGTGGATGCTCCCTCCCTGGAGGTGTTCAAGGCCAGGCTGGAGGAGGCCTTGAGTGACCTGTACTAGTGGGAGGTGTCCCTGCCTATGGCAGGGGGTTGGAACTGGATGATCCTTGAGGTCCCTTCCAACCTTACCATTCTATGATTCTAAGCTCATAGATGAAACACTTCTGGTCCATCTGGTCCATCCAACTAAGTTTTATTCTTGGGTCCCTGGAGACAGACTTAGGTTGTATCCTTCTTCACCACCCCAGTAAGATCACTGCTTTGACAGATTGAATATCCTGGTGCAATCCGTGTCCTCAACAGACAAATCTTAAACTGCATGTGAAAGTTCAAGGGAATCTCCATTTCACAGACAGAAAGTGCACAACAATAATAGCCGACAGATAAATTTGATCTTAAATATGTAACTGAGAGTTTCCCAAGATTACAATATCCCCAAGTGCTGGGTTTTTAAATAATAATAGTGAAAACATTTTCACCTTGCTCTAAAGAGTGATATATTGTTAGCATTAACAATACCTTGATGATATTTCTCCTCTGGGAATAAATACATGGATTTGAATAACACACAAAGCTATCAAAAAAGCAGATGCAAATACGGCACCTACCATTTCCCCTGGCTCTCATATTTCTAGGAGGTAAATGAAAGCAAACCAAAGCAAATCACTGTGATCATGAAAACATATGGCAGCAAAAGCAAGGAGCTGCACCACATGGTTTACATGGGAAACAGAATTTTATTTCCATCAGCATAATGAGAATTTGTTCCCATGCTGTTCTGATAATGCAGGCCTCAGCCAGAAAGATAAATATGTTGGTGTCTAGGGATAAATTAAATTATTTTACATTTCCACTGAACTTATATAAGCCAGGAATGTAACTTCTTGCCTGCCCATTATCAGGACTTGGATGGCTCATTGCTGCCTGCAGTAAATGACTCCGGATAAGCAAGATCTCTCAGAAACCAGCTGAAACAAAGGCAAAAGAAGGGCAACCTCTTGGAAGCAATATTCAGTGTAGTTAGATGGCACATGGGCAATAACTACCTTCACTGGGACCTCTGGTACTTACAAGATCTCTGCTGCACAGGTACAAGAGAGGAGCTGTGAGGAGGGATGAATCTGCCCGAGTACAAAATGGCAATTGGTGCCTTAACTCAGAGTCTATATGTCACCACCCATGTCTCATTTTTAAGACACTTAGAAAGGAAGACAGGTCTCATGAATGGGTGCAGGGTCCTCTTACAATGTATCTTTCACGTCACACGCAGTGCATGGCCCATGAGTCTTGGTGCAAAGTCTAACAGGAAGATTAGGCAGGAACCTTGAAGAAGGAATTTTACCCACCACAAGGAAGGCCTAAGTCTGATATAGACAAGACTATTTCCCTCCCCCCAAAAGAAAAACAGTTATATAATTCCCTAATACGACCTGAAAGGTTCTTGTCTCTAGTCCACAATCACCTCTGTGATGGGCAAAATCAGTTCACTTACCCAGCCCTTCAGGTGCCTCATTCTTGACACGATGGCTCAGATCCTCAAAGTACACATCATACCTACTGATGTGACTTGTGAAATCTGATTTTAGTGGGAAATGGCAGTTAAATTCTTCTGGAGGTGGAAGCCAAGCCCTTTGAGACAAAATAAGATGGTATGAGAATTATCTATCACAAAGAGGGTTTGCTGAGGGTTAACACAATATTGAAGGAAAACCCTGTTGCTGTATTTGTAACATATGATGTCTTTCACTCAGCAATTCCAAAAGCATTTCTTATGTCTACCTCCTCTTTTTTCTCACCTGTTATGTCTGATCATCAATCACTATGAATCATGTGCCACTGTGTATTTTTGGCAGGTCTGAGAAGGTTGTGCATTAAAACAGGAAGAAAGTAAATGAATGACCTACTGGACATAAATTACCAGTGCAGCATTTCAAAAGTTGTACAGCAAAAACACTAATTAAACTTACTGTCACACACCCAGGACAAGAAACCAGGAAATATGCCAAAACAGTTCCCAAAATAACTCCTTTTGAAAATATAAGCGTGCTTCTTTTTTTTTTCCTTTTTCTTTTTCTTTTTTTTTCTTTTTCTTTTTTTTTTCCCCCCTCCTTCTCTTACTTCCTTTTTCTTTATAGCCATCCTGACACTGATTCCTGTATTGAGCATCCAGGAAGTGCCTTTCTGCCAACTACCACAGCAACTCTTGCCATGCAGAGTTACTACCCTGTGAACAGAACCACTATTCCCTACTGAAATACCTCATATATCACAGGATAGCAGAGTAGAATCATGGAATGCATTGGGTTGGAAGGGACATGTAAAGGTCATCTAGTCCAACTTCCCTGCAGTAAACAGGGACATCTTTAACTAGATCAGGTTACTCAGAACCCCATCAAGCCTGATCCTGAATGTCTCCAGGGATGGGGCCTCCACCATCTCCTTGGGCAACCTATCCCAGTGTTCCATCACCCTTAATGTCCATATTATCCTAACAATGAGCCACCCCTCTACCAGGACTCTGGCTGGATCTCAGTTTTGTCAGTTTCTGCTCTTGCTAGAAAAGTAGGCATCAAGATGCAGTGTTGTCAGTGACCAAAAATCAAACAACAAACAAACAAAAAAGAGACAAAAGAGCAAAAATAAGTATGCTGGAAACTGACTGAAGAGAGATGGCACAGAAAATAAATTCTCAAGAAGAAGAACTCTCCACAAGCTCGGGTGATAGTGTTAGACAGAAGATATGTGTTCAGCACCTCTCTCACACAGATTTCCTAAATCTGACACTGGAATTCACACTTTCTGCATGTCATTTCACCATTCAGAAAATTATGTTCTTCTTTTCAATTAGGCCTACAGCTGTTCAGGACATGAGATTTCTCTTATTATCCATATGCCCAATGTCAATCTCTATAGATACTTTAGGAACATAAATTGCACATTGTCCTTTTGTGGCTATGCTATTTCTTCATTTACAGTCTAGAACTCAGTTACCATGGAAAGACACATCTTTGGTGTACAGATGCATAAATCCTTCTAAATACGCCATAAGTGTTGTAGTTAATTACAATCCAGAGCTGGAGCATAGTTATGTGCTGAATGGGAAATTCAGGAGCTATTCCTAAATCCCAGCTGTCAGAGTATACCTCATTTCCAAGCTCATGTAATTAGAAATTCCTTTTCTAAAAATACTGTAGTTCTCAAATGTGTTTATTTGCTTTTCTCTGAGATTACTATGAGATTGTATGAGTTTCATCCCTTTATCTTCAGCAATCTCATGCTGATTTATGCAGAAGAAACCCTACAGAGAGGGAGAGATATAAAATGGCTATTACATTATAATCAAGATTGCTATTTGCAGGACAGATCTTGAAGAACAGAACCATCTAAAAAATCTGGGAGTCTGATGCATCACTTTGACTTGAATTTAGGAAGGCAGAAGCCACCACAGAATCAAATGAGTGAAAGAAATTCAGAGTATGCACATCTTCAAATGCAATACCTAGTCCAGGAATAAAGTACATGTATTTCTACCATCAGGTTTGGCCGGTGACAAAATATCTTTCAGAAGGGCTGACAGTCCCATACTGCTGTTCCCCAGTGACTGATGATCCTCAGAGATGGGAGAAGCTTCATTCACATAAGCACATGGTTCTCATAATTGCATAGCACAGAATCCCCCTATACAGGATGAGAAGCTCCCAAGTTCTCTGCTAAGCTGGTTTAATGTCCATTTTTGAGCTGCCCAGGGAGGCGGTGGAGTCACCAACCCTGGACGTGTTTAATGGTGATTTGGATGTGGTGCTTAGGGGTATGGTTTAAGGTGAATTGTGTAGAGTAGGTTCATAGGTTGGACTTGGTGATCCTGAGGGGCTTTTCCAACCTGGACATTTCTGTGATTCTGTGGTCTTAGGTTGATAGTTGGGCTTGCTGATCGTAGAGTACTTTTCCAACCAAAACAACTTTATGATGCTATAAGTGCCAGCTTGGAAGTGAATAACAGAGATATATTGATTAGAGAGACAAATTTTCCAATGACAGTTTTATAACCAGCCTTAGCAGGAGGCAACTGGATCCCAAGCATTGTGGCATCAGCACTTCATTCTTCCATTTATTAATAGTCAGCAGTGAGTAAAGCAATACCTGGGTTCTCTAACACCTCCCCCTGTGCAACTGCTGTGCAACTCGTGCTAGTAGATTTGGGGATTCTTTTACTAGGTGAGTTTCTTTATTTACCATTCATATGAGATTCAGTTGTTTTTTACCTTACTGAGTTGATATGTATTAGCTTTCATTTTTAATGGAAGGAAATCTTCCAGTTTTGATCTGAAACTTTGCCCACATCAAAATGCAGGTGGAACCTGAAGATTTAAATGATACTGTGGTGTTGATCATCTCTCAGATAAAATTTTCAGAAGCAACTAAGTGACTTAGGGCCTTGCTTCTCAGTCATAATTAAAATGTTTGGGAATTTATGTCTCAGTGGAAGTCTCAGACAGCCATGACCATTTATGACATTGGGAAATAACTTGATTTAGGTCTTGGGGTCATCTAGACACTTTTGCAGAAGCTTTTCTTAATTTTTAATTGAATTAGGTCCTGTGAATAGGCTGATGGAGGATTAAAAGGACTTATCACAAGTATATATGGTCTATGCTAATTTGTGTACAGCTTGGTCTTTTTCTCCAGAAATTATTGCATTTGTTAGACCAAAAAGTTTCAGAAAAGTTTGCTTATGGTGAAGAGCAGCAGCAGTTGTGAGGATAAAATTCCTAATCCTTTATGCAATAGACCCAGGGCACAGTGGACTAAATGCCATTTCTCCAGGCTTTAAACATAGATGCACTTAAATCAGCCTTCTGGGATATAGGAGTGTCTGTGCTAGAAGTTTGCCTGAAGTTCGAAACACTAAAATAGCATTTCAGGCATAGCAGAAGTCATCTGATTTTAGAGAAACTGTGTCCTCAGGATTAACTATTGATCATCCAGGTTCCCAGCAGCACAGCATTCTCCTCTCTTTGGCAAAATAGGGAGTGCTGTCAGGTCTGGAGTGCTCAAAACCACCTGCTCAAGCCAGCAGAGAACCTGAGCTCTGTCATTTTGCATTCTATAGCACTAATTTTCATTATAATTAAGGAATCAATAGGGGGCAAAGCTGAAAATGCACACTTAGTATACATCTCTTTAGAGAGCTGATATATACTTGCACAGACCATTGCCACCTAAGCTTCTACACCTACTTCCTAACCTCCTCATATATGTTGACTGAGATGACAATCAAGGAAGTCTCCTAGAAGTCCAGGCCACCAACGAGACACTGGGCTATTGCTGCTAATAGCTCGTGCCTAGGAGATGCTAATTACTACTGCATGCCTAATTGCTTTATTTTTTGCCCTGTGCCCAGATCAGTCCAAAATCCAGAGGGCTATGAAGTGGTTTATAAGTTAACTCCATTCCACCCTTGGCTGTATATTGCTTGGTGCATGTAATCACTTTCTAACTGACCAATCTCTTCAACTAGAAGTTAGCAAGTATTTATCCTCTCATTCTTCTGGATGTGTAAGGTGAATCATAGCCATTGACTGGTCTCAGGTACTCACTGATACCTCACATTAGTTTTAGACTGCCTAAAACACCAAATTTTGACTGTCAGATACAGGATTCACAGTAGTGGCTCCAACTGTTATGGTTCCAACTGCTACAAATAGGCAGCACAAGGCTTAAAGACAAACTTAAAACAAATGGTAGTCTCAATACTGTGAAATCTAGTGCAGAAAGGGCAACTCTGAAGTAATATTTAATAGTGGTGATGATCACTTTTAACCATAGTAGTCATTCCTGATTTGCTTAGCATGTGCATCATGATGGACAAAAAATATACAGAGATGCAATCAGTGTTTCTTTTTACACTGGGTGTGCCCTTGATTCCTTCAGTTCACAGTGACCTAAAATGCTAAAATCCAGACTTGATCCAAGTTTTTATTCTATTTATAGATCTAAGCAGAACGGAAAACTCTTGATTCCAGTACTAAGAGAAGCAGGAGATGCAGCCACCCTGCCAGTGTAATAAAAAAACATATTTTGTGTATCTCGGTGTTTTCAGTGGCACCATTAATAGCTAATTGATCCTCTGTACCTAAAAGATTTCAGGAGGGTTGTTTGGCAGCATCAGTTAAGCAAGACAATAGCTGTGATTGGGAAAACATTGAACACTTGCCATGCTGATGTTATGTTTTGTCACAGCGTTTTTTTCAGCTGGGTTACTGTGCTCTGAACTGTCATGAAACACCTGTTCTTCAAGTAGTTTCTTTCCACAATTTCTCTGCATGTTTTCTCTGCTAGTCTCTTTTTCTCTCTTTCCTTTCAGTGAAAACACAGCTCTGACAGTGACTTTGGAAAGCCTCACAGATGTTTTTCTTATTCTGAAGTACAGCCACTCTGTCAGCTCACAAAGCAGCCCACTTAGCATTTCTTTGTGACACTGTCGTTGAGTTCCATGAAACACCCTGCTTCTCAAAGTTTGTGCAGTGAGCAGCTTTGTGGTCTTTTATTTGACTCTTTGTAATTTTGTTCTTGAGTAAACCTGGAACTTTTCTCTTGGACGATGCCACGGAGGGAGAAAGGGAGCAAAATTTAAGAAAGAGAAAAACCTGATAGGTCTGTAAATACTGAAAACCGTCAATGCTACTGGTGATACCGCCTGAAAGGACGTCATGGATCAGTGAGTCAGGTGGACAAAGGAATGTGGAGAGCTAGGAGTCAGGAAAACATATAGAGATTTGACAAATCTAATGAACTCTAATAACAGATACATTTAGCAGAGCTGTGTGATGTGAAGGATTAGTCTCAGTCAGATTAACCCTTTGACAGTGGCAGTCATATTGCCAGTCATCTTCCTAATTACTGACTGAGATAGTGGGTAGGAAAAGAAATTTCTTCCCATGGGGAAAGACTGAGGCAAACAAATGGCCGTTCCTGTCTTTTATTTGTGACTGTGACATGAAAAGCTCTATTGAATAAAATGCTCAGTACAAGATCATCCAAGCAGATTTAGAAAACAGCAGTACTTGTTCTAAGAATGACAGCCCCCTCACACTTTGTAAAATCACCCAGACTAGACTCAGCCAGCTGGAAGTTAAGGAATGAAGCTCTATTTACAGCTTAGCACAATGTACAAGCAGAGATATACACAATATACAGGAATATTTACAGAAATATACAAGTTAAAGGTAATACAGAAACACAACTCCCCTCCCAGAAATCAGAGACCCCAGGAGGGGCTCCCAACCACCCTTCCACCTTCTCCTCACCCCTCTACCTTACCCCAGGGTTTGGCTTACATGCAAGGTGAGTTTGGAGGATAGGGCATGGGGGTTAGAAGGAAAGTGGTTAATTAGGTTACTTGGCAGAGAGGAGAAGGCAAAAAAGAAGCTTAGAGAGACCGAGACTCTCCAAGCCTGAGAGCGTCTTATCTATGTTTGTGTGCTTGTTCTTATACATCTCAGCAAGCCTATGAGTCAAGTAGACATCACCATTGTTTTCTTTTCACAGCCTATAATATAATTTTCTCCATTAAAATATTCCAATTAGCCTCAAACCAGCACAACTATCATAAGGAAAGCTCAGTCCCAGACCTGACAATGTAGTTTTCATGGAAGTAGGCATCAGTGCCACCCAAACATGCAGAAGGCTAGGCCAGAACCATCGATATTAGGCTTTGTCATCTCCACAAGTTGCCAAGATCATGCATTCCCAGGACAAACCTATCCGAGAAGGTCTTGTACCAAGGACAGAAAAGTAGACTGTATTGAGCCAGGAGTCAGAGACACAGGGATTAAACCTGCTTGTAAGACAATAGAGGGGTAGAAAATCAGATTCAAATATTTCATCTAATGCAAAATATTTACCTGTATCTTCTGAAGAGAGGAAATCTGCTCATCGGTGGTGAGTTGTCAGTAGGACAGACTGCTACTCACTGACAGCATTTTTCAAATTGGCATCTGATATTTAGCAGTGGATGGGTTAGAATAAATTTATATGTTTTCATAATTTAATGTGAGGGAATGTCTTTGTTTTCCATTCAGTTCCAGAAATAATTTTTAAAATGAATCAGTAGAATTTCCTTCTTTGCTTCTGTCTGAAAACTTTTTTTTCTAGTTCACCTCTAAGTGATTTGGCCACTATGTTTGGGAGATCCTCAGAAGGTGACTGAGAAAATATCTAACTAAATGCCATCCTAAGACAATCTGGTAGAAGTCATCCTCTTTCAGAGAGGTTAACACAATGTTGTTTAACGCAGAGAAGAGGTTAACTCTGACATTGATACTTCTGCTAACTGCTCAAGTTTTTTCACCCCAGGATAGGAAAAGGCTATGATAGACACTACAGGAAGGAGAAAATAGAAAGTTTAGGAAACATAAAACTGAATGGTAGCCAAAGCTATCTCAGTTTCACAAGTATTAATTGAAAAAATGTTTCCAACTTTTTTTTTATTTTTGACTGAGAGCTAAAGCATTTTTCCAACATTGCCTTAGAATTTGGCATAAAGTCTAGTCCTTACCATGACCTTGTTGTAGTCTTGACCACTCAGTCATTGTCTTCATCAGGTCTTCATCAGAAAAATGGGGTTCACAGCCCTTCTCATTAATTGTTTAGTTTCCTACAAGGCAGAAGCTCGTTGTGATCCCCTCTTGCCCTAGAAAGGTTAGATGAGACTAGAGGTGAAATCGTGAACTGTTGTCATTGTATTGTCTCTTACTCATATGAGTGCGTTGTTAGCACAAGATGATCAGGGCCTTAGTCTGTAGATATTATTCCAAGGAACTCTGACAGTGACAACAACTTTGCATTTAAAATACACATTTCATTTTGGTAACTCCATCTAATGATCCTACAAGGATTAGAAAAAAACACCACACGTGTCTGTTGGTAACAAACTCACTTGAAATCTTATGCGCAGTCTGAAGAGGGAGAATGATGCAATTCATTAGAAAATGCATTTACAAAGTTACACCACAGAAAGAACTGACATCTTCTGAAGGAATCATTACAAACGATGGACCCAGCTTAAGTCAAAATAGAACATGAAAAGTCCTTCATCCCACAGCTTGTAGAACAGTTGACAGCTGATAGAAAAGGTGGCATTCAAGCAGTCAATCTCTATGAAAACCAAACAAATTTATTGCAGCATCTCAGGGCTAAATACTTCCTTTTTATGGAGTAAAACCACGAAATATGTGTAAGTTATGTTAGTGGCATGTGTCGATAGCCAAAAAAAGAGGGAGGTTTTAAGATGGAAGGAATGCCATACAACATAGCTTCTGTGCATTTAGTGAACATAAAAATCAGCAGATTCTAGCTGCAATGTTTCTTGTTGCAGTTTTCTGGAAAGACAGCATATCCTGAAATGTCAGCACACAGAAAGATGGAGGAAGGAGGTACACGGAGGTACCCAGCCAGCCTCTCTTCATCTCTGTTTTATAATCCAAACAGTAAAGCAAAGCAGATTTGTGACGGGAAACAGAAACTTTACTATTAGTATTTGGAAGTGCCATGCTTTGGAAAGAAATCAAAATAGAAGTCACGGCCGAGTTATCTGTCCCTAAACATTGCCTTCATGATCTAACTACATTAATGAAAATCTGCACACTCAAAAGTGCAAGTCTTAAAGGCTTGCAAAGTCTCCAGCAGATGGTGGTTTCCTTGTGCACCACCACTGGGCCACATTTGCTAAGGCTGCCATCTATTTATTCCTCTGCTCCCAAATATTATTATTATAATTTGTATATTTATGTGCCAGCTTTTCTGCTTTGGCTGAGTTGCTCTCATCACTCGAACAGGAAAAACTGGCTTTAAGCCACTTATATCTTCCCCTGGAGTTTGGAGGCAGCCAGATGTCGGTCCAGTATCTTGCATAAATTATAGCAGCCTCAGGAATGTTCTGCACAGTTATCTGCACACACTCTAGTGTGCTTAGACTACTCTCGTGCCCAAGAACAAGCAAGACAGCAGAGTGCTCCAATTACGTTTCCTTTGCCTCCCATATTTCCTTTCCATTAGGGGAAAGCAAACCACAAAGTGGTTCTTGAAACTCTATGCTTTATTGCGTGAAGAAATTTAATTTATAGTGGGAATCCTTAGAGGCAAGAAGTGTCAGTTTCATGGCATTGTAGGACTGGGACAAAGAGACTGTAGCATGACCAGGGTTTTATTACCAAGCACCAGATTTGTCTTTCTCCTCGGTATCAAAGAATACAGGGTAGGAAGCTATGTTTTTTAAATATATGGGGTATTTTCTATGACATCAATGAGAGATTGTTTCACCTAGCAATTCAAGGTATTGTTTTGCTCCTGTTCCAGGGACCTGAATTACACCAACAAAATGGAAATGTAAAATTGTATCCACCATTTTACAGGTTTAAAAATGAGGTTTTGTGTAAAGTCAGTCTGAACAAAATGAATGTCCTATTTGTATATTGCTTGCAGGTAGAGGATGTAAATTCTGACTGGTTTTCAAGAGAGCATCAGTAAAACATTGCCAAACATATCATACCTGTGATATGATCCACCTCAGACATTATTTCATGATCAAGATAATTTTTCTGTCCCTATGGCAATATTTTACAGAAATAATGGTAAACTATCCCTAATTGTTTCATTACACTTCTGAGTGTAAATCTTCATTTGAAGAGCCTGCTGAAACAGGAGGGAAATGCTGAATTGAAGGGGCTGTGTCTGCAAACAATCTGGGTAAGTTTATGCCTTAATGGCTGAGTCACCAGGAAATAGCAATTAAATCTACTGTATAATCACCTCCCATGTAAAGAGGATCAAGGGGAGGAAATAAGTATGTGTATGTCCCTGCATGGTGGTATGTGTTTTTAGTACAGAAAGTCCATTTTCCTTCTATATTCATATCTTTATATTTCTTGAAACATCTTTACATAGCAGATGACTAATTCGTACATCTTTTATTCTGTGCTGCATTTCTTTGCTCTCTATTTCTTGTAGGGATCCTTCTTGTGCTATGTAGTCCTGAGCACATGCATTTTATTTAATGAATGAAACACAGGTTTTAGCATGAAAAAAACAATCCTTCAATTATTACATCAATGTGCATAATAGAATTGAATTAAGATCACTAAGACAACCTTAAATTTGAGGTTTTAATACTCACTTGAAACTGCATCTACATTCTTTTTGCATATTTCCTAAGAATATAATTTTCCAACTTTTTAGATCATCAAATGGGGGAGCAGGATAGACAAATCATGGCAGGATTGTAAATTTGAGATCTGCCTCTGCCACTAGGCTTAAAGGAGAAACTGATAGCAGTAGCAGGTTGTCATGCTCTCCATGAACAGCTCTGAAGGAGAGCCAAACATTTTATTTCAGAGGATTTCAGAGAGATTTGCTGACATCATACTCGGGAAATGTAGGGTGGTTTTGTGAGCGCAGCCAAAGGCTGTCCATGGAGCAAGTCCTAAGTGCTTCTAAAATTCAAACCCCTACTCCAAATCACGAAGCATTTAGAAATTTCAATAAATGGCTTCTCCACCTTCTTCATTTTTTTAAAATTGACAAATCCAAACCCCTTTTCTCCTAACTTCATTCATAAAACAAGCTGATCCAATCTGCTGAGGGGAAAAAGATACATCTGAAGCTGGCACATAACAGGGAATATTAAAGACCAAATTGTTAAACTTTAGGAAAATGACAGAAAACCAAGGCTTTCTAATGGCATGCATCAAGCTGGCATTACCAGCTGGCTTATAACATTGTACTTTGCATATAGTAGTTGAGGGAATTAAGCAAATGGTTTACTGTCAAGTCTTCATTACAGAGCTGGACATGTAGTAACATATTGCCTTTCTTGAAAATCGCACATATTGCCTGTAATGCTAAATAAATAAATAAATAAAGTATTTAAGTGAGGTAAAAGTTTATCAAATGTCATCCTCATTTAAGATACTTTCATCAGAAGCTTGAGATAAATTCTTAACCATATATAATAAAGAAACTTTCAAACTTTACAGATGCAGTTTTCCAGTTCGTGGGGTTCTTTGCTTTGCTGGGTTTTGTGGCTTTGTTCTGTTTTATTTCTCAGGTTTCTTTGAAAGAAGATTTATCTGGGTTTAATTTTGTATTTTTTGCCAGTTGGGATTTCTCTTAGAACTTGTCTTCTTGGCATGGTAATTGCATGTTGTGACATTTTAACCTTTTTTTTTCTTTTTTCAAAGGGTAGTCATTTTGTACTTGTACTAGTGTATTTAGAATCCATCTCTGTGATCAACTTGTCAGACTTCTTTCCTTCTTTTTTGTGAGCATGTGAGACCAGGAAAGAAAGAGATGTTAGTTAGACATGTTAGTTTTCTAATAGGGGAACAGATGGCAGGATGATCTAGTATTTTAGTGCCTATTGGGGCAGGTTTTAAGGTAATCTTTTCATTTAAGTGCCTGGCAATTGTATAAACACAGCTCAGTTGCTTCTGTTGCTTGGCCTAATTGTCTCAGGACATTGTCACAGATCCTCTTTCGGCTCCAGCTGTTC
Organism: Ramphastos sulfuratus; assembly: GCA_013399055.1. Lineage (NCBI taxonomy): Eukaryota > Metazoa > Chordata > Aves > Piciformes > Ramphastidae > Ramphastos > Ramphastos sulfuratus. The sequence goes on along the minus strand of WBNM01033664.1, from coordinate 447,222 downwards.
CAGCTGAGAAGTTTACAGTTCTTCATCACTACATCCAGACTGAAAAATACTACCCCATCTAATTTATTGGTGGAGATCCTCACATAAAGAGTACCCAGCTTGTTCTAATCAGAGTAACTAACCTGGTACAAAGTTCTGGACATTTTATTACTATGTAACCAGGGAGCAATTGAACCACAGCTCACATTGCTCAGGGTAGGAAAAGTGAATGTGGAGGAACAGAAAAGTGACTTCTTTGGAAAGTTCATCTAAAGTTAGGATGAAAGACATGTCCAGTCTTTCAGAAGGCTTTGAGGAGACCTTATAGTAGTCTTCCAGTATCTGAAGGGGGTCTACAGAAAGGCTGGGGAGGGACTACTGACAAGGCCTTGCAATGACAGGACGAGGGGCAATGGGTTTAAACTGGCAGAGGGGAGATTTAAATTGGATGTTAGGAGGAAGTTCTTTGCAGTGAGGGTGGTGAGACACTGGCACAGGTTGCCTAGGGAGGTTGTGGCTGCTCCCTCCCTGGAGGTGTTCAAGGTCAGGTTGGATGAGGCCTTGAGTGACCTGTACTAGTGGGAGGTGTCCCTGCCTATGGCAGGGGGGTGGGACTAGATGATCCTTGAGGTCCCTTCCAACCTTAACATTCTATGATTCTATGATTCTGTGAATGACAGATCATTGCCACTGTAGTGTGAATGCAGAGTATCCAGATGCTTCTGTTTCACCCCTATCTTGGAAAACATCAAAAACTTACCAGCTAATCCCAAGGCTCCTGCTTTGAATGAGTTTGGAGCAAGTTAATCACATCTCCAAAGCACTGCAGGCCAAGATCTTCAGAATGTTTTCCTTTCTGAAGCAGTCTTTTATTGTCAGCACTACGAGCAAAGAAATAATGAAAAGGTGACATTGGGATAGAAGACTCATTATTACAAAATCATTTGCCCAGCTCCACCAAGGAAAGACAGGGAGAGAGAATTTTGAGGAAAAAAGTACCTCATGATAGGATGTGCATCTCCTCCTCATTTTGCTCATACCAAATCTCCCCACAGAAATCAAATTCTGGTCCTGTTAATTTTAGAAACATTAAACAGCATCCATCACAGAGCCTTGCCATTGTCTCTCAGATGTGAAAGCATCTACATGTTGTAAGTGGCAACAAAGCCCAGAAGCCATACCTATGGTCTCGATGATTAGTGAAAGAATCGGGTATCACAGAATAGAGAAAAAAAAAATCATAGAAGAAAAGAACCCAACAAAACAAACAAACAAAAAATCCCTAACCAAACATCTATAACAGATTTTCAGTTTGCAGAGTGGATTGTTAGAAAAATGTGGCACTTTCAGCTGCAGTTACATGGCTGGTAAAGATAGATATGTGCATAGCATAGTATTGCTATCTTCTCATCCTGTCACCTCTCCCTAAAGTAGAGGGATATGACTTCTGATTTCTGTGATTCTACCATACTAGCTTGAAACTTTCTAGCTAAAGCACTTAGCAGTGTGAAATGAAAGAGAAGAAGAGAGAATGTTCCACACAGGAAGTGGAAGTAAGAGTATGACGCCTAACCTGGCTCAGCTGAAAGTGTGTTGCACTGACATTTTGAATGCTCATAGTCCTCAGAGCATATTATTTAACTTTCCTTATCTTCTAGGATCTCTTGGAGTGATCTGAAGCATATGGGGTGGAAGCATGAATTTTTCTCCAACCAGTCAGACAAGGTATTGAGGTTCTTGATTCCTCCAGTGGGCAGTAAAAGGTCTTGTCCTCAAAGATTTTTCATAAGCTATTTAGTAGTATGAGAATCAAAAGCAAGTTTGTTCATACTGATTATTGCACAATATTTTGCTACTCCCTTATGATGCCCTGAAAACAATGTCAGTAGAAGGTACACAAGTTAATTCCATTCATATGCCCTTCAAGCTTATCAAGGTGCACTTGGATCTGTATCATTAAGGCTGCACAGTCTTTGTAGTTTTCATGATAAGTGAATGTGTATTTGAATTAGTGACTGATATATGTGTTGTTCACATAACTTTTGGCACAGTTGGATCAGTACAACATTACACCTACTGCAGTGGTAAAAGTGTCAATAAATGAATGCACTCTTCCGAAACTGCCCAACCATCATCAACTTTTTATGACTTTAAATATATTCCCTAAAAATTCTCAAGCTCTTTTTTTTTTTTTTAGATTTGTTTCCCAAGAGAATTTACTCAGTTTCTGTGGAACAAACTGGCAGTGAAGGCTAAAACTGCTCCCAACCCAGAGGACTCTGTTGCAGTCCAAGCCTATTTAGGAAGGGAACAGCAATTCGGTGACTTCACTCACCCTTACTGCAATGTTTCCAGTAAAGACAGGCGTTGTTCTTCTCATGTGAGCTCAGCATGTCATTCCTAATGTGATCCTGACTGAAATTTTACATCAGTTATTGAAATAAGTAATTTTCTTTAAATGCTCTTTATATCTCATAAGATTCTGCTGAATCACTGTAGATTTTTTTTTTTTTAATCTGGTGAGCTGATCAGATGAGTACTGAACAACATTAGATCATCACAACTGGTGTTAAAACCAAATGCAAATATCTAATTATTAGCCAGCAGATCCAAAACACTGCCAAATAGTTCTTGGTCACTGTGTTTACACAGTGACAGATTCTCATGTTAGTCATATCCTTCTGAACAAATGTTTTGGATGAATTTTTAAATCAATGTCCACAAGGAAATAGGAGAAGGGAGCCAAACTCTGTTGAATGCCTGCCACTGACAAAGGTTAAGCATTTACAGTCACTCTCCGCCTAACTATTCTGAGGAAACATTAAGGAGTGAAAAACAGAAGGCAAGGATGTTCTGTACTTTTGGCAACAATGGTGCAAGGGCGACAGAAGCAGCTCCAAAATAGCCAGTTACTGGGCCAGATCCTGTCCCCATTAACGTCAATGGTAAAACTCCCTTTTGGTCTAAAGGGACCTGGATGGGGCAATTGGTCCTTCAATTGACTAAGGAAAAAATAGCCAGATTTTTACTCTTTTTTTTTTTTTTTTTTTTAACTTCCTCTTCTTGTTCATGAAGCCTCCCTTTGGGATTGAGCAAAACTGAGTCATGATGTAAGCATATGCCTTAACTGAACTGCTAGGAAGGCTGAAACATGTAGCATCCACTTAATTTCCCTCAAAAACTATGCCCATTTGCCCCACTTTTTTTTTTTTTTTTTGAGTCATTCATAATACTAAGCATACTGTGCCAATTAGTTTCGCTCACAAAATCAGACAAATCAGCCAAAACTAAGTCTATTCTGTCCCAATTAGTTTCACTCACAAAATCAGCCAAATTTTGGTTCAGGTGAAAAGATTTAGAGCTGTGATAAAACTTAAACCTAGAGGAGTTTTGCTATTGCAGTCTTCTAGTCACTGAACTACATGGCCATATATTTTGGAATGACTTTATGGTTACTACCCTAACATCTCTCCTCACAAAGACCTTGTACAAGTGTTAAGACAGATGGACATACATTCAATGACCCAATTTTTAGGTCCTGGCATCTCTACAGAATGTGAAATATACCTGCAGATACCCTAAGGAACGGAGAACCATGGATAACTACATATAGGCAGACAGGAAACAGAGGATATGTCCCTCCTCGTGCTAGCCAAATGACAGTTATTCTGCATTTTTATCTCCTTTTCACCCTGCAGGTAAGTAGAGAGACAGATGGATACAAAGCAGGTACATCACCATTTCTTGTCTTTCAGCACTAGAAAATTCAAGAGTAAAATATTTTTGGATGTTTGCAGTTGTTGGTTTGTTTTTGTTTTTGGTTTTGGTTTTTTTTTTTCAGGTTAAAAATAAATCCAAAGAGAAACAATGTTTCTGTAGATATTAAAAATGTAATTGCATATATACCTAAAATTTAGACTGTTACCTGCCTTCTGACTTTCATGTTCCACTTTTGTGACCCCTTAATAAACAAAGGTTGAAGAAAAAACCTGGGAGTTCTGGTATATGACAAGCTGGACATAAGCCAACAGTGTACACTTGCAGCCCAGAAGGCCAATTGCATCCTAGGCTGCATCAAAAAAACATGGTTAGCTGATTGAGAGAGTCGATTCTGACACTGCGCTGGTAAGACCTCACCTGGAGTACTGTGTCTAGTTCTGGAGCCCTCGACACAGGAAGAATGTGGACCTGATGGAGCAAGTCCAGAGGGCCATGAAAATGATCAGCGGGCTATAAAAATCTCTTCTATGGAGACAGGCTGAGGGAGCTGGGGTTGTTCAGCCTGGAGGAAAGAAGGCTCTGGGGAGACCTAATAGCAGCCTTCCAGTACCTGAAGGTGGCCTTGAGCGACCTGTTCTAGTGCCTGTGGCAGGGGGTTGGAACTAGATGATCTTTGAGGTCCCTTCCAACCTTACCATTCTTTGATTCTATGATTCTATGATTCTATGATCTTTGAGGTCACTTCCAACCTAAACCATGCTATGATTCTATTCTATGATTCTATAAGGTTGAAGCAGGATTGTTTACACAGGCCTGTAGTGATAGGACGAGGGGGAATGGTTTTAAATTAGAGAAGTGTAGATTTAGTCTGAATGTTAGGAAGAAGTTCTTTACCAGGAGAGTAGTGGAACACTGGAACAGGTTGTCTAGTTAAGGCCCCATCCTTGGAGATATTCAAGGTCAGGCTCAGCAGGGCTCTGGGCAACCTGATCTAATGCAGAATGTCCCTGTTCATTGCAGGGAGTTTGGACTACTGAACCCAAGCCATTCAGTGATTCTATGATTTGTGCATAAACTGAAAGTATAAATCTTGCCCCCAAAATCAGATAGTGCTCGCAGAATGAAAAACTGCTTTCACAAATCTCTGATTTGCAGTTCTTAAAGGAACTGCCACTGAGAATATCAAGGAGGTCAAAGATGAATTTAAATTACTTTAGCCTTTTTAGGTTTGCAAAGATCATTTGATCTCTATAAACTAGCATGTGCTTCAGTTCCCACTGTAGTCAGTGGGAAGATATGAGAACATCAGTGAAAGACAGATAGGTCTTTTATGCTATATATAGTGAAATAAACAGTGGCAGGCAGTACCCTTATGGGTGAGCTAACAAACGTTTCATGTCCAGGCCACATATCGACGTAAAGCAATTTTCATTCCATGAATGTCCATATAAAAATTTGTGGACGGCAAAATACGTGCAGTCCTTGGAGACAGAAGCTTCTTTCAATCAGCTAGACCTCTCAAAATCAACCTCTTGCTCCATGAGCTTCGAGTCCATCTTTCCCATATTTTGGCATGATTTTGCTCTAGTGAGAAGCAATTACAAGCCATTCTTTGGCTTCTTGGAGCACAAGAACTCATTCAAAAGAGAGTGGAAGTCTCTTCCTGTCCTTGGATTTTTATTTTTATGCAATACTTTTAATGTTTTCAGTGGCATACAAAGCAATTTTCCTGAAAGCAGAAACAAAGCTGGAAGGAATCTTGTCCAAGATCCTATTTGTTATATTAGGAAACTTTCCTTCATGAAGATTGACATGTGGCAACCAAAACTGGCCAGGTTATTTCATTGCTTTGTCACATTTCTGTGTCTGCTTCACCCAGTAACAACATTCATGAGCAATAGGTTGCACGGATAGGAAGCAAGTTAAGAAGATTTGGTTCAAAGCTTTATCCACAGTAAAGGAAGCTTTAATTATGCATCTAGACCAACAGAAACCTATTTGCAGACTGTGTTGCTGATGTCATTCTAACATGAGGGCCCATGCCTGTTCAGATATGTTGGGATAACCACTAAATCTTCTCTTGCTCAGGTAAGGACCACTAACAACCCATAGCTGGTCCACATGGGGGCTAGTTTTCACTGCAAAGAGTTGAGCTGCAGAAATTTGTATCTCAGCCATACAATGTATTCTGAAAATGAAATTTTTCTCTTGGCACTAAATCTGAGGTGGACTAAATATATATATTTTTTTTTTCTTTTTTTAAAATAATATGTTCAGCAGGTTGCCGTTTAAAAAAAAGAAACAGCAAAAAAGGAACAAAGAACTGGAGGTCTTCCAGAGGAAGATAAAATTTGATGATTCTCTATATAAATCTAATGTTCTTTCATCTTTTATAAATGGAATTTTGCAGGTCATTAGTCCCTTAATGTAGTATAGCTATCGATTGTAGGGCTTGTGTGTGTGTGTGTGTGTGTGTGTGTGTGTATGCGCGCATCTGTGTGGAAAAAAAAAAGTATTAAAATGGTTGAGATACAGAGAAAATTGACTGCTGCATAGTCACCACTTCTCATAAAGATTTTTACTACACCCTTGGTATTATGGATCTATAATATGCAAATGTGCAGCATCATTAATATGCATTTGCTGCATACACCCTCCTTAACAGAGTATGTTATGGGAATACAAATTGAGAACAATACACTCGACTCAGCTAAGTTTTAATGGCCCATTGTATGAGTGGTCCCTTTCTGGGAGGTACCTTAGCCTTTTGTCTCCAATACTTCCCTTCCTTCATCACATCCATTCTCTTTATTTGTGCTTGTTTTCACTGACACATCCAAAGCTGAATTATTTAAAAGTCGGCATAAAAATTAATGTGAAGTCTCCATCTTGTTACTTTCAGTGGAGGTAGCTGGCACAAGAAGAGAAAACAGATCAAAAAGTAAGTTCAGCCAAGAGTCTCCATGGTGGAATGAGATGTGGGTAAATGTGCCCTGACATAACTTCAGCTTGTATTTCCTGATGATGGGAGCTTAGACATTACCTAACCTAGGTGAATCATCTGAGTACATCCCCTGGCACACTTCTGTTTTTGTCTTCCTATCCTGGCTGCTTGTCCAGAAGAAAGAGCCTTCTGACACCTTCCCTTCACCCAACAAAACCTCAGTGCAGTAGCTCTGCAAGAGCAGGGTCACTGCACCTGGCAACAAGAACAAGACCTGTCTCTAGGAACCTAAAGATGCTGACTCACATAGACCAGTGGTTTAAATTTTGACAATGGATGCAATTACTGGTCCCACGTTTTTTATCTTCTGATTTTCTGCCAGACTTGGCACCTATAAAACAAGAACAGACCTAACCATGAAGCACTTTAAAATCAACTGACCCTGGATCAGTCTAGTCCTAAGCTGAGCCTTGAAGCGAAGTCTTTCAGGAGAAAGTTCAGAAGCAGCCTAGAGCGGGACACTGCTGGCAGTAGGGAAAGCAGTTGTCACCTGAAAAGAAACTAGCCACCCTCATTACTCAGGGTATGCAATTAAATGTAGTAATGCCCTTGTTGTTCTCTTCAGTGCTCTTTGCCTGCAGGCTGTAAACTTTGTAGACCAGATGTGCCTCCAACCACACTATGGGGACAGTCATCTGACAGGGGATGTGACAAGGACTGGTAGGAAAGGTATTTTTTTCCACTGTCTCAGTTAAATCTAACAAAGAATTGGGTTAAATTCCTTAATGGTCACTAAGCATTAAACACACTGCCAGTTTATACTCAAGTATTTAAGGTACACCTTATATAGACTGAAAAATTAAAGACTAACATGCACCCCTATAGTTTCCTTAGAATTAATTATTCAGCAATGGATGCCAGTGTTATTTTCCTTTACTTGCCAATGACTGATCCAGAGTTTAATCCTTTCAAAATGCAATGGGGAGAAAAATAACACAGCAAGATGCACTCTGCTGTGCTAATTGGTCTTCCTAATATGGTGTGAGGACATTTGTCGCTCAGCCTGCTTATTCAGTGGTGCATATTCAAGCTGTTTCAGCAGGTCTAGCTACTCTTATGGGAAATTAAGCTGCAATCAGATTCTGCAGTCATCCAGGTCTAGACTGTAATATTGATCACAGAACAGGCCAACTGAAGGAATGAGGCTGAAATGGTCTCTTTGTATATGAGCAGTTACTTGACAGAAAATGACCTTTTGCAGATGCAAATCTGAGACATGTGCTTCATCCTGAAAGCTATGGAAGTGCTGGGAAGCCATCACATAGGATAGACTCAGTTTATTTTACTTTTTTCACATCATCAGAGTTACACTGAACTTCAAAGAAATTATCAGGATCTCTTTTGGATTTACAATCATTACTTGCCAAGGTCATCTATGGCAATTGCAAAACATAGGTTATTGAAGTTCCTTGTGCTTTGAACCAATTTTATTATAACTGGGATGTTGACCAGTGACATAATGGAAACATTTTCTTCTCCCAGTTTCAACCAGCCGATGATTAGATGCGAAGTGTAATATTAATAATACTGTAAGTGTTCCAGTCCAGAGATCAGTAGAAGAGGGTATGTAATGTGAACTAATCTCTATTTGTAGAAGAATATAAATACTGAACATAGAGACATGGATTTAAATTCCAGAGGGCAAAGGATGACAGTGTTAGAGCTCATAGTTGTGAACCAGGATACTATTACCTCACAATTGTTAATTTCCTAACAGAAACAAATATATGTAACATCTATTAACAAGTATTTTATTCTTAACTGTACATTATGCAGGCATTCAAAGCAAACTGCCACATCTAGTGAACTGACACAGTCAGTAAACCTAGACTGCAACAGGAATACAGTGAGCACTACTATAAATGAAAAGGAAAGGACTCTTGCTGAGGGTAATCATAGCTGTGGCTTTTAAGAAACCTCAGAAAACATAACTGTTCAAATAACATGTGATGCTATCTCGCAAACTTGCCTGAGATCACAGCATTCTTCACATAGTATTTTCATTTGTAAAAAGGATGACCAAAGTTCACATACCTGCTGAAATAAAACTACCACATGTAAAATAACAAAATCACAGAATCACAGAAAACTTCTGGTTGGAAGAGACCTCAAAGATCATCCGGTTCAAACCTCCACCCAGCACTGAAGAATCAATGCTAAACCATGTCCCTAAGTGCCAGATCCACACACGACTTGAACACCTCCAATGACTCCACCACTGCCCTGGGCAGATCATTCCAATGTTTGATAACTGTCTCTGTGGAGAAATATTTCCCAATACCAAGCCTGAACCTCCCCTGGAGCAGGTTGAAACCATTTGTTCTCGTCTTGTTGCTTAACACCAAGAAGAGTCTGCCCTCCTCCTTGCTCCAACCTCCCTTCAGATTGTAGAGCAATGAGGTCTCTCCTTAGCTTCCTCTCCTCCAGACTGAACACCCTCAGCTCCTTCAGACACTCCTCATAGAGCCCTCTGAAACTATGATCTTCATTTCTTGTTTCTGATAAACCCCAGAGAGTTATTGATTCATTTGAAAGAATCCTAAACCTAGAAATATTTGATCCATTACTTCCTTCTCTGGGAAGAAATGTCTGTGCAGAAAACTCTTGGTTAACTCTTGAACAGAGGAAACTGCTCAGAAGTGATTCCTCTTTTCAGATCCCTGCAATGCCTGTCAGCAATGATCACCCTTTTGTCTTTGTTGCTGGAACTGCTCAAGGAGATACAGGATACCAGAGAACTTCTTCACAGAAACCTCACTTTGGTGGGCTAAGCAAGGGTTACTGGCACTAATGTTTTGGTGATTTTGTAGCTTACAACAAAAAGAGTTTGTGTCAGTCCTTCCTAGGACCTTAGTAGAGCCAAAGATTTTTTCCCCCAAAACTATCAGGGAGTGAACGTTCTATCAGCATCTGTTAGAGACGAGAAATGGCCTGCATATCTGAGAACTATCAGCATCCATCCTGTGCCTAAGCAAAAGTTTAAAAGTTCATGTAGCTATCATCACACTTCTTAGACTATTAAAAAAGAAAAAAAAAAAAAGCAGTATCTAATAGAAAATCTAAGAGAAGAAGAAATTCACTGTAATGTCCACCAGAATGTCAGAGTAACCTCTGCATCATACAGCAAATGTGACATTTAGCAGGGAGATATTTCTTTTAGTTAAAAAAAAAAAAAAAAACAAACAAAAAAAACAAACAAGTCTGAGCTAAAGGAGAGTGGCTCACAGCAAAAAATTGCAAAACCCCAGTGCTCCAGTCTAGACCTGACTCACCTTATTGCTGCAAAATAAACTCAAACCAGTAGCTGGTAAGATAGTCCTGATAACTATTCAGTCTGCCACCCGTAAGAGGAAAACAAGAGGTCACAGTGTCCCCTGCTAAAGGCAAAACTAACTTCTTTGGTGGAATTTCTGTGTCTCCATGTACAGTTTATGTTCAAAAGATGAAGAAAGACCTTGTGAAAAACTGTGCACAGCAAGGCTCAGTCTGGTCCTACTCAACTGCCTGTGAAGCACTGGTATCTTAACCACTTGCTACAATTAGCACGTCCCTTTTCTCATTAATATTGGACCCAGCTGGTTCAGGTCCTGTGTGGATGGTTCATTTGGCACCCTGATGAGATCAGGGAAGGAATGTGACTACTACAGAAGTCACTGTCATCAAAATAAACTCTTTCTTCAGAATAAGAAAACAACTAATTTACATTTTTTAAACATGGTCTTTCAGTTTCTCCTTCTCTGGCCATGAATATCAGTTGGCAAATTTCTCAATATTCAGAATAAAAAAGTAGATATGGTATGGTACTAGTGAGGACTGAAAAAAGAACAAGAGGTAAACTAGTTCAAACTCAACCCCAGACATTTATTTACTTCCTTATTTCTTTATTTTCACATGAGCTGTTCTTGTTTTTATTTCAATTCAGATGCAAATATACTGAGCCAGAAAAGGATGCAGACACAAAACTTTGGAAATTAGAGGCTCTGTATATATGGATACTGAATTTCCAGTCAAGAATCTTTAGGTGCTTTAGAAAAATTGTTTAGATCCCAGTGCACTTGAGTCTGATCCTCCTTATCTGACAAACAGGGGAAAAAAAAAAAAAAAAAAAAAAAAAAAAAAAAAAAAAAAAAAAAAAAAAAAAAAAAAGAGAGAGAGGAAAAGGAATGATATAATTTGCTACTATCAGAAAATAAGTCTATATCAGTCTGAGCCAAAACACAGTAATCTTGACCTCTGCTTGTGAGGGGTGTTACACTCCAATGGCTCTGGAGTTACAAACACTTTCTTTTCACATTCTAAGCCATACACACACACATCCATAAAAAAACATGTTAAATCAGTTATTGGCTTCTTCAGGAAGCCAATGCTTTGATTACTTTAAACAACTGTTTATTAAAAGGCTTAAAATAAGTTTGTTTTATCAAATTATTTCTTTTTGTAACAGAAACAAAGAGAGTGTCTCTTCTCATTAAGCTGACAGCCACTAGAACCCTCACACCTTCAAAACAGCCAAGTTGCCCATTTCTATAAACTAGTGAAGTGGCACCTGAATGTCCTTGCTCATTTTTCACACAGACCTGCTAAGCAGTGACTGTTTACAATACCTGTGCTTTCTGTGGGTGATGAACTCTCTCCTTGATGAGCATCCCTTAACAGAGCTTCTCTGTCAGCAGCTGGAGCCCAGTGAGTGCAACACCCTGCTGAAATCAAGAGAAAGCAAGAACTTCCAAAGCTGCTTAAAACATTTATTATGGGATGAAAATTGCTATGCCAAGTGAAATCTTACATGTTGAAAAACTCCAGATCTTAAGAAGTCTGTGTTCAGCCAGCCTGACAGGCCGTAAGGACAGTTGTCCTGGGGCAAATGGTCACACTGTCAGCCCAAGGGAGGCCTGCTCTCCTGAAATTTATCTGAAATACCACAGTGGATGAATCACACTTCTCATAAAAGTGTCCCTGTGTGTACTATTAAGAAAGAAAATGGGACTCGAAGTGAATTTAGCAGATCTTTAACTGAAGTTGAGTAATGTGGCCAAGCCCCAGCAGTACATGCTACTTTGCCCTTCCATTTCTTGTAAACAATATCTCTACTTGCTGCTTTCCAGCCAGTTCACTTCCCTTTCTAATCCCAGGAAGTCACTGCCCACCCTTAAATGCTGAAAGATATATTTTAATCAAGTGGAAGACTGAACAGTAGCATAATTTTACTTGAAGCACACACACCAAGCCACACTTTATAGCTATTTGGGGAAGCAACTAACCGCAGCTTGGCAGCCCCCCTCTGCAGAGTTCAGCCTGGGTGGTCATTTGAGCCAGGGACAACACAGCCAATTCAGACAGATGGCCACCAAGTCAACCCAGCACGTTTGGGGAATTCAGATCTGCCATATCCAGGACATCAAAAAGGAGATGCACACCTTCAACTCCCTACAGCTCTGGGTAGCCTGGATCTGCAGAAAGAAAAAGGTTTTCCCCCTCTTCAGTCACTCATCTGTGGAAAAAAATGAAAAAGTAGCATGAGGGAAAATGCTGTTCAGGTAGAACAGATTGGATTTTCCCCCCAAAATGTGGATATGTACATATGTGTGATGACATTTTAAAATTCTGCCCAAAAGTTTTTTTTGATCCAATATAATTTGGTGAAATCAATGTATATTCACAAGAAGCTTGAGAACTCCATTCACAAGAAGCTTAAGAACTCCATTCTTCTGTGATTTTGCCATTCTTCATTATTGCCTCTACTTGCTCTACTCCTTAGGCTGCATTTTTCCTGACTTATCATGCATCCACTAGGGTTCTTGGTGTGTTGATTGCTGTCTGATCAGGAGGACATGGGATGCAGCACTCCTACACTCCTCAGCAGCCATTTCAGAAGATAAAGAAGAGGGAAACTGACCTTTGATCCCTTTAAGGCATAGTGAGTCACTCAGGATATTTAATTAAGAAGCCAATAATAACCACAATCCTCTAATTAAAAAAAAAAAAAAAAAAAAAGATGGACTTTGATCCTCAGGGAAGGCAAGGAGTAGAAATGGGGCAGGAAGAAAAAAAATCTGCTTGAAAAAGGATATCAAAAGCCAAAAAATGCTTTATCCAGTGGAGGGATAAAGTTTACCATTAATATTATATCCAGCGTCAATGCTGTTCTCCCAATCAGACGTTAAATTACAAGCAAACATTTGATTCTGCATCAGGAAAGCACAAAGACAGCAGAAAGCACATTAGTTCCTGCATTTCACTTAATCTTATTTCTTCCCTCTTCCTCTTTCTCTTACCGTGGTGTGACTGGTATGTTATCCTCTACCGCATCCCTGTCCTCCAAATGATGTCCATCCACAAAACAGGGAAGAGAAAAGAAACATCTAAAAGATTCAACTGAACATTAGAACCACTGTCCAACACACAGCAATGGAACAAAGTGCCCATCATGCTTTGTCCTTTCATGCATGTCATCTCAAGGTCAGTAAATCCCACTACTTGCAAGCTGTAGCCACTGAAATTAAAATTAGTAGGCTTTGGGTCCCTTTAAATACCACAGAGGGAGGCTCAAACCTCTTTAACCATAAAGATAACATCTGCCTCAAAAATGGACAGTCTGAGAAAAAAAAAAAAGCCTGTACAAAACCAGTTGCCTAAAGCACAGAAAATGTTGGGCTACTCATTAAATACAGTGGACATTGGTGTAACAGGGAAGTTGCCCTGAAAATGCAGTGCTTTTGATATCTGCATTCTCTGCATCTTACAATTTTACAGATCTGTAAAAAAATAGTTATCTTAACAGATGTCACAGTTTTGCCAGATCACTTGTAAAGTATAGCAAGAGGTCATACTTCCAACCAGCTTAATATACTCACATGCCCAGCAGTAGATTATGTTAATTCTGACAGTAATTTTTAATATTTGTAATGCAATACATTACTCAATAGGATTTCTAAGTCTTCTCAGAGCTTATTAGTCTGCCTTTATAAACCAAATGTCAGCTTTATCAAAGTCAGACATTAATTATTAGTGATGGGCGAACCTCAAAAGGTTCGGCAGCTTGGTGTAGTTTGACTAGACAAGCATAAGAGCAGCTGCTATTGCAGATCATTCTGATAGCAGATTTGGACTCCTGATTCTGCAAATGTTGCAGTTATTGAAATATAAGCATCTAGATAGAGTCTGCTGTGTTAGAGGAGCCTATCGAAGTATATTCAGCAAATTAAATGTGATGCTGCTTGACCCATCAGTGTCAGACTAACATCCAACTTCCCTTATCCCTGAATGCTGTAGTGGTTGTATCACTGCAATAAAACACCCATGGAGAGCTGGGAATATAACTGCAAAAATGAGAGAGGAAAGAAGGGAAGGGAGAGAGGGAAGAGGAGGGAAGAGAAGGGAAGGGAAGGCAAGGCAAGGCCAATCAGTGAGAAACAGAGGAAAAAGGTAGCATCAGTTCTTTGAAAAGTCCTACCTCTACACTCTTCTGTAACTGAGGGATATTTATACTCCAGACATCTCTGTGAATGTATACTCTTCTTAGCTGCAGGGAAAGGTGACTGTGACATTTGTTCAAACCATCCCAGTAGATTGGGTTACTTGAAGGATTTCATCCACTGAACATCTCCATCCCCAGCCTGAGTCCTCACTTAGCTTTGTAGGAGTCCTCTGTTGTATCCAATCAGAGACCATTTAATCAGGTCAACACCAGAAATTATGCAAGCTTTTCCCATACACAGTACTGCATTCTAGGAGTCTGAGATAAATCAAGTGATAAAAAGACATCAGTCAAAGCATATTATTTTATCATAAGACAGTTTTTGTTGTTCAGCATCCTTGCCTAGAACACATGCATTCATATGACCACCTCAGTTTGACCCCCAAGAAGCAGCATTTTTTTGTAGAAGGCAAGCTTGAACACTGAAATCCAAAGATTTGTGAAATTGAAAGGTACACAAATAGTACTCTCCATGAGCCTTGACATCTTGGTGAAGGAAGAGTGAATACTCTATAATCATGGCCAGTTGCAAAGACAAGTTTGCACATTCAGAGCTGGAGCATTTAAGGAAGAAGAGTCTCAGGTCTCTTTGAAAAAGATGTTTTCATTCACTATCCATTACAACTATTTCTTTAAATTATTTGTAAGTCATTATGGGCAAGCACTTCTGAATTGTCTGTGCAGCGGATGAAGACTGTATCTTAGCCCTTGAGAAATAACTTCTTCTCTTAGTTACACCATAATTGATATGACAAGCTCCAAATTTCTTCTTTTCCCTCCTTTTTTCCTTCATTTCTAACTGTAATTTCTATTCAAATGAAATCTTATATATTCTGCCCTGACCTTTTCTGGAAGGAATTTAATTACCTGCAGAGTTTACATAAATTATATGGCCTGTTTGTCTAAGATTAATCCTACACAGAGATCAATAAAGCAATGGAACATCAGGATATAATGGCTACTTGCAAATGCCACCAAAGGTCACAAAAATCTTTCTGGAAAGAGAGGACAAGAGACATGGTGTGACACATTCCTGTCGCCAGTCCAGTGTATGTCACTGCCACTGCCTCAGCAGCCACTCAGGGATGATTTATCAGCTGTTAGAGGACATTTGGTACAAACGCGCTACAAGAACCAGCTGAGTAAAATGAATTGAATGTGGTGATGACTACAATTCATCATTCTCAAAAACCAGCTCAGAAAGTATGAGAAGGATGATACATTGACCATAGCACAGATAAACTACTTTTGAGCCCAGTCTTTGGAAACAATCTCGTGCTGCCATGCCGTGCCAGTTTCCACACAGGAAAGATAGTTCTTCTTTCTTTATTAGATGGAAAGGACATGCAGGTATGCCTAGCTGGGAGACTCGTTACAAATGACATGTCTGCAGCTTGGTAGAGCTTCTTTCTCTGTGCCCTAGGTACATGCTTTCCACCAAACCTGAGTTCATTCTCATACTAACTTGATAGGATTAATGCAGTGAAAGTTCAATACAGTTAACTCTTCCAATCTCATCAGGGCTAAATGGAGTGCCAAGAAATGTTTCTCCTGTATTAAAAAGAAACAAGGTTGAGAGAACAGAGAGAAGAGAGACAAAAGGTTTCCCACTTGTTAGAGCAGCAATGGAAAAAATTTCCAAAGGTTTTACCACACCTGATTAAAAACCATAGACTCCAATCTCATCTTTCCACTGAGAAAACCTCTGATTTTAACAATGAACGACTATATTCAGGCCCTCACTGGTGCTAAGTACCAGGTGCAAAACTTAGCTAATATTGTTGCTGTGAAGACAGATTTTCATAAGTGCTCACCATTTAGCAGCTCCCACTGTGACAGATTCTGAAAGAGATCAGTACTCAGCATACACACTCCTTATGACTTCTAGCCAATTAGCTCTGTGCCAAAATAGGAACTGAGCTTTTATGAAAATCAGATTAGCTTTTTTTTTTTTTCAAATCTACACCAGGTGGGCAAAACAATTTTAACTTGACTTTGAGAGGCAGAAGTTGGATATCCTATCTCTGAAAGAGGGAAAAAGCAGACAAAGGAGTACTCTAGTTTGTAGAAATGTGATGGAGGTCTCTGGTGAGAAACATGTTTTGGATCATGGTGTGACTCCCTGTCTTAGCCCTGCTTGGGATAAACTTCTGTTAGGAAGTGGGACTTACCAGCTTCATCTCCAGGGTATGAAAGTTTTGGGGCTGTAACAAACGCAGATTATAAACCAGCTGGAGAACTTCATTCTATTGCATTTTTTGCATGATATAGCACAGCAACACTTGATGAAGAACTGCTATACAAAGTGGTAAAGCCTGCAGTTTTGTGCACAGGAAGATGACTTGAAGCTATGCAATCTGGAGCTTCGTTCACAGCATAGTTGGATTCAAGCCCTTGGTTTGACCCACTGTGGTGGAGAGGATCAGGGTCTAAATTTGAAGTGGGATAAAACTCGGATGTTTAAATAGCCCCAGAAGCCCAGCAGTGTTTTGATGTGGAATTATGCTCTGAACAGCATTAGCAATATTAACAATCTTTTAATTACTGTGCAAGCCTCCTTCAGCAAGCCTGGAGTCAGAACACTATGTTGAGGGAACATTCAAACAGAATCTCAGGGTAATAAAACGCCTATTGTTTTTATGTCCTGTAATAAAGCCTGGAAACCACAGATGACATCAGGACCATATTTTTCAGGGCATTGCACATACAAGCAGGATGAGACAGGCCTTCTTCAGTTCACAGACTAAAGGAGAGGGAGGGAGAACAGTGAAGATGAGGAAAAGCCACTTCTCTCTGTTGCCCATTTTGGAGAAAGCTGCAGGAGTCCAACTCTGCCTTCTTGCTCACAGCCCCAGAGAGTGGGCAGTACTGTTCACAACTACCAACTGCAGCTCAGAGGAACTGTTTTAGGTCACTGTTATAACAAAAGACTTCCATGGGCAGCCCTCTTTTCTGATCTGGATCCTAGGGGTGTCAGAAGAGGTCTGCTCACTCGCATGAGTGAATACACACATTTGGTGTGTGGTTTTCCTTTGTACCGACTAGCATGGGGCTGCACCTGGTACCTTGCACAGGGACAATTGCAAAATTGTCTGCTAAGTGTCTGTCACACAACAGGGGACACTGCTGATATAAAAATGCAGTTGAGATTTTCATCCATTTCCCATTTGGTGTTGTGTTGATGGTATGGGTTAAGCTGAACATGAAAACATCTGTTCTGCTGCCAAACTCTTACTGGCATCATCGACCTTGAGGCAGGCTGCTAACACTTGGGCTTCACAACAGATCTGTTTAGATTTGTACATTTTCTTGTAATTTATTAAGAAGCAGCAATTGTATTAATATCAACCCATTCTGGTACAGCCCAAGGTACAGGATCCCAGCAGTCCACAGAAAGAGTGTCCTTTGGCAAGTGAGTTTGTGTTAGAGCAACTCTCTTGCTGGCCAGCACAAATCATGCATGCATGTACCTTCAGTATCACCTCTGGGGGCCACATGACTACCTTTGAAATGTTCCTTTCCACTGAGTCTTGAGACAGTCTTTGGTTGATTTTGTACCCTTAGAGAATGGGGGTATGGGACAAGCCATCTCATCTTTGATATAAAAGCAGAGCATACTAATTGTGCAGTTAGATGTTGCTAAATTTATACTTCTATTTAATCCATTCCAGTAACCCAGCTCAGAGGTTCTGCCCTTTTTTTTAATTTTATTTTTTAAAATTGGTTTATTGGTTGGTTAGGGGTTTTTTTTGTTTGTTTGGTTTTGTTTTGTTTTGTTTTGTTGGTTTTTTTGTGTGGGGGAGGTTGTTTGCTTTCTTTGTTTGTTTGGTTGGTTTGGTTCGGGGTTTTTGATTGGTTGGTTTTGTTTATGTTTGGATTTGGGTTGATTTGGGGTTTTTTGATACCTGTGATAAAATGTAACAAACACCACTAGGGAGCAAAATGTCTTATCATTAGATTGTGGTGGTAGTGACACAAGAGTTTAATTCAGGAGGACATGTCTACGTCATTCTATTCCCTTAGGGACTATGTTTTGTGCTTGCTAATGTGAAAGACCCAGAACTGGTCCACAGAATCATGCTGAACTTTGTTTCCAGTATGATCTATAGGAGAGAGGCAAGAGGGAGATACTGGTTCATTTCTTTTACAGATCAAGACGTCACCACCAGAGATCATAAAGCAGTTTAGAGGTTGTGAAATTTCTGGTCTGGAGGAAGGAACACATCTTGAAAAGTAAATGAAAATAATGATCCAAACTGAGTAACAGCATGGCTTTTGTCTTTGGGAGTGTTAGATCTGTGAAAATCTATCCCAAAAAAAGACCCAGCTTAGGTTAGTCTCTTTAGGCATTTCTAAATATTCTAAACATATAATAATTAAAAATCTAAAATCCTTGGAAAAAATATTGCAAAAACATTATCATTCTTGACATAGTAAAAACCAAATCCAGTATCTATTGAACATAAAATATATTTTACCACATCTAAACATAGTTATGCCTACAAACTCTGATCATTCCTTCACCAATGCCCAAGGTAAAACCTTTTTGGCATTCTTTTTCTGTTAACTGCCCCAGAATATGAGAGTTATAGTACCTAGGTCTTTCTATAGGCCTTTTCTTGAAGTGAAATTCTTATCTATGAAGGGGTTGTGGCACTTCTTTCCAACGTCCTTTGTGCAATCTCAACTGGTAACCAAGCACAGCAAATGTTTATGCGCAGAGCTGAAACAAATCACCATTGATGCCACCACTAAGAACCAAGTGACCTTTGGCAAAGGAGCCTTGGGTCCAAGGTCCAGCAGGCAATGAGGATTAACTTTATGGTCCAGACAGAGCCCTGAATTCCAAGCATAGAAATTAGATGTTTGTAATAAGCTATTTACAGTTGCAATTCTGTTATTTTCATTGATCCTCAAGGACTCACAAACAATATTGCACATTTTGGTCACCATCTCCCAACTCGTGTATTCATTGTCTCCATAAATAGACATTGCTTTTTGGACAGCATTCTCCATATCTCTCTTTCAAAGAAAGGAGCCATTGGGCTAGGAATTGAAAAGGCTGAGAGTAAAAGAGGAGACAGAATGTTTTCAGCTCCCACATGGAGTGGCTATAACTGTGTCAACAGAGGAAAAGGAAAAATTTGGAACTACAGGAACAACCACAGCATTTTAGTGACACATATTTTTTGGATGTCCAAAAGAAGAATGTCCTATCAGAACTTACAGACCAAAACATCCTGAAGATTTTTTTTTTTTTATGCTGTTGCAATCAAAGCCTTTTCTCACTTCTCTCTGGTACCTGAATACAACAGATATGTTATTCAGCACATTTTGTCTTAGCATACAGTTTTCATCCAATGTACAAGGCCCAGACAAATCTCTTATGGGTATCCCATTCTAGAGATATAAGGTATGTTGGGATATGAGGTATGAGTTATCCTTCCTGTATGCCCAACTTTGGCTGTAGATTAAGAACCTGCAGGGGCAGAAGCTATCCAGGAGTCAGGGCTGCAGTAGGCATTCTAGACCATAACCCTGCCAGGCACCATTTTCCTATCATTCAATTTTTCTTCCTTCATGAATCTGCAGAATATTGCAAATGCTTAGTACAGGTTGTGCACATTTATCAAGTGTGAAGCTGGGAAGCTTCATATACCAGGAATGAAGCAAAATTTAGCTTATATTCCGCTCTTTTGAAATACTTTTCAGGAACCAGCTTCACAAAATGGCTGATAGATAAGTTTTATTGAAAAAAATAATACTTCTTTAAATCCATTTCAGACAAAACTAACACTAGAGGAAATGTAGACCCACTGCTGAATGAGGTGAGTGCCCTGGTGACATAGGATGTAAAGAAGGCAGAGTTACTGAATGCCCCCTTTGTCTCTGTCTGTTCTGCTGCAGACTATCCTCAGGAGCCCCAGACCCCTGAGGCCCCAGAGCAAGTCAGGATGAATGAGGACTTTGCCTTGGTTGATGAGGACTGACTTAGAGATCAGTTATGCAATTTGGAGATCCATAAATCCATGGGTCCTGTAGGTGATGAGGAAGCTGGCAGAAGTCACTACTAAGCCACTCTCCATCATCTTTGGTAAGTCATGGGGAACAGAAGAGGTGCCTGAGGACTGGAGGAAAGCAAATGTCACTCCAGTCTTTAAAAGGGGCAAGAAGAAGGACCTGGGTAACTACAGACCAGCCAGCCCCACCTCCACACCTGGAAAGGGGATGGAGCAACTTATCCTCAGAGCTGTCTCTAGGCATATCAAGGATAAGGTCATTGGGAGCAGTCAGTATGGTTTTACCAAGGGGAAGTAACCAACCTGATAGCCTTTTATGAGGACATAACAAGATGGTTATGATGGATGGATTATGGTAGTGCAGTAATTGTAGTTTATCTTGATCTCAGGAAAGCATTTGACACTGTCTCCCACAGCATTCTTGGAGCTAAACTGAGGAAGTGTGGTCAGATAATGCGAACTAAGGAAATAAGGAAATAAGTCAGAGTTGCGGTCAATTGGACAGAGTTTAATTGGAGGCCTGTATCTAGTGGAGTCCCTCACTTCAACAAGGACAGGCAACTGCTTGAGCAAGCCCAATGCAGAGTCACAAAGATGATGGAGTGGAAGATCTCCTTTATGAGGAGAGGCTGAGGGAGATGAGTTTCTTTAGCTTGGAAGAGACTGAGGGGTGACCACATTAATGTTTATAAATATTGAAGGATGAATGTCTGAAGGCCTGAGCCAGGCTCTTCTCAGTGATGCCTAATGATAGGACAAGGGGCAATAGGTGGAAGCTGAAGCACAGGAGTTTCTATATGAACATAAGGAAAATCTTTTTTACTGTGAGGGTAACAGGGAGCAGGCTGCTCAAAGAGGCTGTGGAGTCTCTTTCACTGGAGACATCCACTTGGATGCATTTCTGTGCAACCTGCTCTAGGCAATCCTGTTCTGTCAGGAGAGTTGGACTAGATAACCTTCTGAGGTCCCTTTGAACTCCTAACATTCTGTGATTCTGTATGATTCTGGGGGAAAAAAAAAAAAGAAAGAAAAAAAAAGAAAAAAAACCCCAAAACATAACTAAAGGTTCAAGCAAATACAGAGTAGGACCACAGCAGGCACCTCCAGAGAAATCACAGATTACATTAAAAAATTATTTTAAAGATTTTTTTTTTCAATGAAAAAAATAATTTTCCAATGAAATCACTTTCCAATGAAATTATTGGGGACACTAAGCAAGAACTAGGAGGGGAAAGAGGTTATTATACACTCCAGTCCAAACTTGTGTCATTGTTACATTGATGACATTAGCAGGGTATCTTCTCCAAAAGCGAAAGAAGAGAAACCTGATGGGAAGAGGCAAGACCTTCAGTCAGTAGTGTTTGAGGGGAGCAGACATATAATCCCATAGTCAATTATTAACCAAGGTCAATATTTATGGCACAGGGAAACATTTTAAGTGTACATTATTTATGTAGAGACTCATAATGAGCACTTCATGCTTGAATAGAGAATGTATATACTGGGATAATTTTAACAAGAAAGCTGCCTGTCATGGGAAACAGGATATACCTCCTTGGAAATATATATGTGTCTGTCTGTCTGTCTCCCACTCTTGGGCTAATTGAATCAGTCAATATTTCCCACCACTATAATTCATGATCAGAAATATCCTTTAGCTGGAAACTTGCAAGAAAGGAATAAAGATGTTTTAGGCTTCAGTTTTGAAGCTCCTATTTATGTAAACTGAATTCAGACATAGGATTTTTCTTGGGAAAATGGTAATGTAACTTAAATGATGTTAGGAACTTCAGCTATTCTCTCCACACATCCAAACAGACAAAGGCTGCTGCTGGGAACATTTTGGTTACCTGACATGATGCATTTTCCAAATCACACTTCCATTTACCTCATGAATCCTTCCTCCTCCTCCCAGAGTATGTATTGAGGATAAGGATGTGATAAAAACTCTTGAACTACGAAATGACAGCTTTGCTGTGACAACCAGTGAGGAAACAAGTGGCAGGGTTATATGACTGTAACATATGAATCTTGCTTTTGGGATTTGACTTCTGTTCCGCACATTCATACAGCATCAGTCATTCACCGAGTGCCTGCTCTCACATACACTGAAGAGTATTACAGTATGCTGAGTCAGGTTTTAAAGGAATTTAGGCACATAAAGATGCTGAATGACTTCTAATAGGATTTTCAAATATGCCTAAGCACACAACTTCTGAAAGGCACCTCTGAAAACCCCATAAAGCAGCTATGTGCACCTTAAAGTGCTTGAGAATCTTATAATTGAAAGCAAGTAAATTTCTTTTGCTCCTGTCTGATTTTCAACAGGGAGTGGGGAGCTCTAAGCATTCTGAACTCTTCAGTTGTGGTGCTCCCTTGAAAATTCCAGTCCAGGACCTTATCCAGTGCCAACAACATCAAAGAGAGACAGCTCAGCAAAGATTTAGAAGTTGGCTTCTAAATCAATCTCAATCTCATGCTGGGTGACGTCTGCTATTGATCAAAGGGACAGGACAAGTCAAGTCAAGGAAACATGATTGGGAAAATAATAAACCAGCACCAATTAATGTTTCAAGGTTTTCCTTAGCTTGAATGTCTGCACTAAAGCACACCGCTGGCTGAGAGGTGATCATCTGCGGGGTACTCCTTAGACAAAGAGGAGACTGTGTACATTAGAGGAGCAATGAAAATTAATTTCTCTCCTTATGACCTTCTATTCAATCTAGTCTATTTATGTTCTTCTTAACATTAAGACTATACCCAACTAATTTCTTTCTGACAGGTGATATGCTACTTAAATAGCACAGTAGATGAGCACTTTTTAAGAACCCAGCAATGCAATTGGTCCCTGTGCAAGATACTGCTAGCTCACAGACCTGCTGGTGGAGCTAGATAAAACTATAGACTGGAAAAGGTAGAGAAGTCTGGAGACTTTATTCCTGAATAGGACTCTTCTCAAAAAGAGCCATCTATAAGGACATTGATTTTACCCCTAGAGTGACTGAAGGCATCTCCTGTCCCAAAGAAAGGTGGACTGTTGTGGCTTCCTGGGTAGACATTGTTCTTTTTCTGTTGTAACTAAAAATCTGGTTGAGAAATATATAACTAGTATGATTTCTGAAGGTCACCCACGCATCTTTGTAACTTTAATTTCTGGTACTTAACAGAGAGGTAACAAGTCTCCAGGGAAGAGGAAGGGATTATGTTGCAGTTAGGAATATCTGCAGGGGAAGAAGCACATGAAGAAGCACATGAAGTTTTGCAGAACAAGCTCAGGAGAGGGAGAGAAAAGCTCTTTGTTGCCTGGTAGGAAGAAAGATGAAGAGGGAATCTGAGGTCATGACTGAAAAAGATGAGGTGAACTAGAGCTGAGTGTCACCTGATATGAACTGGCAAAAGAAGGGAGGGGTCCCTGTGGTGGTATAGCTGTTTCCTCACAAACTGTCCTGACTGCAGGCTATCCTATAGATATCACTCATTGTAAATGGATTTAAATGATAAATGATATTATTGTTCATTAAAAACTGCACAGGGAGACACCATGAGTTAGGGCAAACCAGCAACTCTTCTGCCTTACTTCAGTGTCTTATCCTTGGAAGGGGCTTGAAGTAGAACAGATTAGTTTGCACTCTTGTCTGTTTATTTCTTTGTATTGTGAAGTAGTTAATGAATTAAAAAACCAGCAACTTTAAAGCTGATGCAATTATTCAACTTCAGCCATAAGAAAAGCTACACTGGTCCAGCTGGGCTGCTGCAGAATAACTCAAGACAGCTGGAGGTGTGGTTAGAGAAATATAGTCCTCCACAGCTGGGACTCCTAAAAGAGAAAATATTGCATGACAGTCTCAGGGAATTGCTGCTACAGAGGACAGAAATCCTGGAGACAAGGAAAAGAAAGTCTTTGGAAGGTGCACAATTCTCACAGCTAGCCAGACAACGTATTCCTGTGTGCAGGAGAGTTAGTGCAGCCTGGCTTGCTATGGATCTGTGCCTATGGTGATATTCCTGGTGGTCTGATCTGAAACAGATGCCAAATGAAGATTTTATCAAAGCCAAGGAATTAAAAATATCCTTCCCTCAGAGGGGTTCTCTTCCAAGTCTTTCTCCCAATGAAGGGATTAGTAGTCTCCATCTCTCTTTCTTACCTGCCTGCCTGAGACTTGCAGGAAGTTGCTACTGCTTTGTATGACTGAAATGAGAAGAGCCGGCCAGTTAAAAATGCATCAAATGGAGGAAGAATACACACAGAGACAGAGTATGATCCAATTTTTTATGAAAACAGGATGAAAATATGCAGAATGTGCCAACTATGGAATGTATAATGTCTTTAGCCCCTGAAGCATCTTCCTTGTCTGGAAGTTTTAGGGTTTTTTTGGTTATATAAGGAATGGAAGAAGGATGCAGAATTATGCAACAAGGGCACTAAAAGCTTAAAGCTGGCCAACCCAAATCTGTTATTTTCAGCTACTCTAAAGAGCTCTGGTTAAGAGCATTGCTGCATGCTGCCTGCCTGACCTATGTAACTGAAGTTTCACTGGCTTGCATCAGCCAGCCACTGGTTCTTCTTATGTTAAGCCAATATTATTGTATTACATTTAATGGAGCTCCTCATGTTATTCCAGCCTTGCCTTTTTTTCTGATTCATGTGCTATTCATCCCTCCCATCATCTATTCCTCATCTTACCTGGAGCATGCATACGTGCTCCTCTTCCCTCTGTACCAGACACCACTGCAGTGCAGTTCTTATGATTACAAATCATCTCATTAAAGCCAGACAGCCACTCAGCTGGATGCAAATTACTGACCTCCTCAATTTATGAATGTCAGACTTTTCAGAGTGGGAGGAGGTGGGGAGAGAAGAGTGGAAAGTGTTCCATTATGTGGTATCCATCAACCCTATCACATTTATAAGCTAATAAAAAGGCTAAAATGAAGTTCATTGGGACTGGCTGTATCTAGTAGTACCAGCTGGTTCTATGAAATATTAATAGAAACAAGACATGTCTCTGCATTAGGGTCTGTTAGGTGAAAGGACGATACTGCTATTGATAAGTTACTACCCTGTCTATTCTTCCTAGCGGCAACTTCAATTTCCCTTCTGGCAGTCTTAATCCTCCTACATATGTGACAAGACAAGGCTAAAACACGGGAGATCCTATTACTAAAGACACAGATTTTATAGGGGATCAAAAAGATAGCCTTGACTTGTAGGTGATATCTAAAGTGATACTTGTAGGTGATATGTTTTGACCCTTTTTCATTATCTGTGAACTTTGCTGTCATCCTGTGATTCAAACACATAGCTTTGGCTTGAACTGAAAGAGGGAGGTATGTCAGAAAAGGTCTTGAACCTGAACCCTGCATCCTGGGGGGAAAAATATAAAAATGCAAACTGTTCAAACTGCAAAAACACTATTTAGCACCATGGCAGAAGAGCTTGTCTCTCTCAGTCAGAATGATGAAGGTTTTCTCATTGTGGTGGCTGTTAAGTACACCAAGTTCTTAGACTTATTTTTAATTAGTAATAAATGCACACTAAAAAATCTGCTGCTTGCTGGGATTGACATTCATATATCAAGCCAATTAGCACAGCAGATCCAGACAGATAGGAAACCAACAGAAAAGCCAAACAATAAACAGGCCTGCACTAATCTCTAAGATCTGCAGATGGTCCTTTCAGATCGCATGAGCACTATACCATTAGAGGGACAGAAAGTGTACCAAATGACGTCTGTCCTATGGCTGAGCATTCCACTTATGAGCATCCATGTTAATATCAATTAAGCACTTCTCACCAACACTGAGAAATACTCTCATCTAGCCTGGGCCAACCAGATGGACTGCTGGGGTTTTTGTGATTACTGGAAAGTACACTCTGTAAAAGAGAATGAGAACAACTGATAGTGGAGATCTCTTTGAGACACTGTAAGTGTTTCACAAAGACAGAAAGATACATCATAAAAGTGTTTTTCTTCTGTGTGTCCACTCCCAAGATAATGGCCAGTCACAAGCTTTTAGAAACAGAATAAATGCACCAGAACATATCCCTTGGCAGAGTAAGGCAGATGCAATGATAAATTAGCTGGCGGGTGGAAGGCTGCCTACTGTGCGGAGAACAGGTTGTCAAACAGATTCATTTATGGCTCTGAGAGTGATCAGCTGGATTCTGAGTGGTTAGTGGAAATAATTGTATCACATATAAACAGCATGCCACTTACAAAGGACAGATATGCTGCCTACTAGATAGCAGAATCACAACTTGTAATTCAGCAAACATGTACACAATAAATTTGAAATTGAAAATCAAATCCTTTACATTTCCCCAAAAGAGCTCAAGCATAAGCAATGTCAGTCAAAAAAGGTAGCAGCAGCAATGAAAGGCTGGCAAGCAGTTTATGGAGAAGTATTTATATTTTTGTCTCACCCAGAGGGGACAAGGGCCAAATGAGTCTTCAAAAAACAGTAGCTGTTGCACACAAACATCTATTTGCCAAGTGTCGTGCTGCATAACCGCTTGCAGCCAAAAACTATCCATTATTACAGTGAACAGATGTAAGCAAGAATAACGGGAAAGGAGTGCTGCAGAGAAGTTTTGCAATGATATTCAAAATGATTCAAAATACAGCAACAGAGGCAGAGAATCTCTCCTGGCAAGAGTACACCAACCGTATCTTCACAAAGCATTTTTATTACTCCCACTTTTTACTAGAGCTGTTGGCATTTTAAACTATCTTTCAGGAGCAGTTTGATGGAGCTCAAAGATGAACTCAGGCTTATCAGGAAATAAACGCTGCTTCTGCTGGATGGAGGGTAGGCAGCAGTTAGCATGGCGACCCGCACTGTCTTACCACTGCAAAAATTTTGGCCTGGCTTGGCGTGCTGGCTTCAAGGCAAAGAGCTGACTGCCATATTTTTTTCCTCCAGAAGTCAGCTGGAGTTGTTAAAGGTGATGTGGGAATATTTCAGCAAAATATTTCTCTTCTACTGATCAGTGTCTTCTCTTGATTCGAAGAGATGAACTGCAGCAAAAAGAAATTGATGGAGGAAGCAAGCCTACCACAGACACAAGGGCTCGTGATCCTCACTCGTGCTCCATTTTAGAAATCTGTTCAGGGGCAGCAGACTTTCAAAGCACCATGGGCAGGGCTCTGTGACAAATATCCATGTGCAGAACTGATGTCCTGGACTGAGAAGCAGCAGCAAATAGCTAGGGAAGCATAATAATGGCGGATCATAAATATTCTAGTGTTTGATATCAATGGAACATCTAACTCTGATGTTTTGGAGAAGAGATAAGATCTACTTGTCTAGGCTAAACACAAGAATCCTTTAATTAATTTTGGTCCTCAGAAGTTTTTAGGTAATAAAAAAATATTAAGTACTTTGAGAATTAGACATGTTCAATAAAATTTCTGAGAAGAATTCTCAACTTGAGTCAGCTTCTGGAAGAGCCTGAAGAGGTTCTCTCCACTTCAGAGTTAGCAAGCTAATTTCTAGAATAAGAAACTAAGGTTAAAAGATAATACCAATAAAGCCTATAGTCAAGCAAGTGCTCATACTCTTTTTCTTTTTTCCTTCCCCAAGGACAGCTGAAAGAAGTCAGATTCTACATAAGCTGCTATCTGGCCCCATCAGTGGAGTATGTGTGTTACATCTAGCGAGTGTTTCAAGGAAAATCTATTAAACTGACAGTGACAAATCCCTAAGTCTCCCTCATCCAAGGAGACAATAGTGAGCCTTGATTGTGCATGCTTTTTGTCCCAGGAATTCTTGAATTCTCTGCTGGAGCTGCACAGCTTCATCAAGAGCTCTGGAGGGTAACCAACTCTAGCTTGTAATCAGTTATAATTAACAGCATTTTCCCACTCAGTGGAGGGACTAGAACCTGGACCGCTTACATCCTGGGAAGTCCTTCAACCACTGACTTCTCTACAAAGTGTGATGGGAAAAGAAGGTTATGAATTAAGAACTTGGTCACCATTTCAGAGGAAATAAGTGAGACTTGTAGGGTTCTCAGAAAAAAAAATAAATGTTGTAAGCATGTACCTGGTAGCTTCCCAGCTCTGGGTCTGGAGTGAAGATTATGGAGACACGCATCTGGTCTCTGCCCATCTAGCCCCTGTATTTCCCTCCTGGATATCTCTTAGCTGCATACTGCAGGTCCCTGCTTAGTATATAACCTGATTTGAATCCCACTCTGAGCACATAATCTCCCTGTAAGCTGTGCAGTAAGCTGCAGTATTTGCTTAATGGTACTATACTAGGCAGACAAGATAGCTGCTGGACCTAGCCCTTATCAGGCTCTAAAAGCAGTCTCTGATGAAAAAACCAAACTGAGCTATGTCCTATATAGATCACAACCTTGAACCACTGGACTGCATGTGCATAAGCATGCATGTTTGTACATGAGACAGAAAGAAGCTAGAAAATCAGTATTTCCATTTCAGGGGTGAAGGCTCACAGATTACATTCTTTCCTATTTATGATATTTCTGCTGCAACTTTTCTTCAACTGCTGCTAAGCATGAGGGCATATTTCACTCAAATGTTGTCCTAGTAAAAGATGTGCTTCCTGATTGCTTAACTTTGTAGAAGCAGAAAACTTTCATAAAATCAGTGTCCACTTTGAGCCATTTTTTTTCATGCTTTGTCAGTCATTTACTATTCATTAGCAAGGCAATTCCCTCACTTAAGCTAGTGATTTAGAAAAGAACATGATCTCCATGAGCATCTAGACTACATTTAACCAAGGAAAGTTGGGGAAAAAAAAAAAAAAAAAAAAAAAAAAGGATAACTACACTTTTTTCAAACATTTGGAATGAAGATACCCCTAAAAAGGCTGTGATAGATGTCCTTACGAGGATACTGATTTGGAATTGTAGTCTAATTTGGGTTGGAGCCCAGCTCCGGGTTGTTTCCAAGTGTGTTTCATCCAAGAAGAGCTTTTACAAATATTCACCTGGTAGGGTAGTCTATTTTTGTCTCTGCCTTTGTTTAGCTGTACAGAATGTGCTTGGCTGATGCAAAACCTGACGAAAACTCTGCCCAAGGTAAATAATGTTCCTGCAGCAAACTTTTCTTTTTCTCTTTTAGTTTTCTCTCCAATTTTCATTTTGGCTATGCTCATCTCCTCTCTCTCCTGCCCCTCCCCCACACCACCCCTGCTCCTCAATGAGGTAAAGCTTCTCTGAATTCATTTGTACTTTGGTATCACAGGCTGACCCTCTCTTTTTTTCATTACATCAGCTGGCTCTGCCCATGATGCCAAGTGACACCCTGGGTGATGGCAGAGCACTTGCTAGCAGTTGCATCAGAAAAGCCTCGTGACACCTGCTGCTCAGTAATGAAAAAGAGGAGTGAGCTCACACGGAAGATGACTCAGCAACACTTGCTGGATGTTACAAAAGAGACAGGCATGCATTTATCAGTCCAAAGGCATACTCCCATGAAGCCTTTTACTGTAAGAAGATTTAAAGAATCTTTACCGGAGCCAAGTAGCAGAAGCAACGTCGGCTTATGTGATTCACGGTATTTCTGTCTGCACATGTTTTTATTGTCCTGTGCTTGATGAGTCTTGCAGTTTCTCTCCTAGACGAGGCAGAATCTGAAAGAGCCTGAAATAGATTATTCATCTTCCCAGTTGCACAATATCCAGAACAGGTGGGAAGGAAAGCTACCAAAAGCCAGCTATATTTTCCAACTCCAAATAGCCATGTTGTTATCCAGTTACTTGAGATTTATAGACAAAAGAGGCAGCAGTTAATTTTCTTTACATTTATGTTAATCTTGATGCAACAAAATGAAGAAATGGTCTTTGGGATTGCTCTATATGCAACACATACATGGCTGCACCTCACAGGGTTTGCATGAAGAAAAATCATACAAGTTGACATTCTGTCTAGACTTTTATATATATTCCACTCTGAAGAGAAAAACTTGGGAATATTGGTGGATGGAAACTTTTACATGAGCCAGAAAAATTCACTTAGAGCCCAGAAAGCCACTTGTATCCTGGCCTTCACAACAAATAGTATAGCCAGCAGGTTGAGAGCTATGATTCTCTCCCTCTACTCTGCTCTCATGAAACTCCAGATGGAGTACTGCATCCAGCTCTGAGGTCCCCAGTACAAGACATATGTATGATTAGAGGTCTGGTATATCTCTCCTATGTGCAAAGGCTGAGGGAGTTGGAGTTGTTCAGCCTGGAGAGAGTAGGTTAAGAGTGCACATAATAAAAAAAAAAACAAAAAAAAAAAAAACAAACCAAAGCTATGGTGAGGCTGGTGAGGCACTGGCACAGGTTACCCAGAGAAGCTGCAGATGTCCCACTATTGGGAGTGTTTAAGGTAAGGCTGGATGTGACTTTAAGCAACCTGATCTAGTGAAAGATGTCCTCTCCGTGACATGGGATTCAGACTAGATGATCTTTAAAGACACCTTTCAACACAAATAATTTTGTGATGCTGTGATTCAATGACTCTGTGGTCATGTTATGTTTTGTATTAATCCTTTATCTGATCTCATAGATCAGGACTGTTCTACCATCGGGGCAAGAGCCTCCACATAAAGCATCTCTTCTATTGTGCTCACTCCCATTTCTGAAGTATTTCCTTTTCTAGTGTTGTAGAGGAACCTCTCAGAACAAGGAAGACCATGGCATGCTAATCACATGGCAGTTGAAAGTTGTGATTTTAACTGGGTTTGATTCTGTGGTGGTTTGGTCTTGGCTGGGGGCCAGATGCCCACCAAAATTGCTCTATCACTCCCTGTCTTACATGGACAGGGGAGAAGGAAAATACAGCTGAAGGCCTGTGAGTCAAGATAGAAGCAGTTTAATAGGATGAAAAGCAAAAGCAAAGGTAGTTCACAGAAACAATAGTAAACAAAGGTGTTATCCTCTATTTCCCATCAGCAGATGATGTCTGGCCTCTCCCTAAGAAGCTGGGCTTCTATATGCATAGCGGTTGCTCCAGAAGACAGACCCCATTAGCAAATGTACTCCACACTTCTTTCACTTAGCTTTTATGTCTGTGCTGGTGTCATATGGCATGGAACAATCCCCTGGTCAGTTTGATTCAGCTGGCCTGTCTGTTTCCCCTCCCAAGATCTCACCCATCCCTCAGCCTACTGTTGAGGGGGGGGAATGCTGGAAAAGCATAGCCTGGGTGCTTAGCTCAGCAGTAGCCAAGACACTAGTGTGTTACCAACATCCAGCTACAGCTCTGCAAAAGACAGCACTATGAAAGATGATCTGGGGAGAATTAACTCCATCTCAGCCAAACCCAATGAGATCCTCTCTGTACCAGCACGGTTGCTCATCCTTTATAGTGAACCTGCCTACAACATGAGTATTAGGTCTCAGCAATTGGTTATATAGAGCATGACAGAGACAAAAACATCTGTCTGAGAAATGGAAGCATACACAAGAGAAAGGAGACAAGGGTCCATCTTCCTGAACCTTTGATTCAATGACATGAA
This sequence comes from Ramphastos sulfuratus, assembly GCA_013399055.1. Taxonomy (NCBI): domain Eukaryota; kingdom Metazoa; phylum Chordata; class Aves; order Piciformes; family Ramphastidae; genus Ramphastos; species Ramphastos sulfuratus. The sequence goes on along the minus strand of WBNM01033664.1, from coordinate 415,545 downwards.
CATCAATGGCCAACGGATTTGCAAACTGATGAATCAAACATTGCCCTGTTATGGACAGAAGTATGGAAAGATACACCTGCCTCACACACTGTCTCCAAACCCTGTCTACCTTCATCTGGATGAGGTGGTACTAATTCTGCCACATCTTAGCCCTCATGCATAAGAGATGAATGTGACCCTTCCACCTTATTCTTTAGTATGACTTATCCCTTCATGCTTCATTGTCCAAATTAGTAAAAGGATGAATTACAACTAATTTAAATCTCAACTTCTTCAGCTGTAATCTAGTGCCATAGGTTAATAACAGCTGATCTCTCAGAAAAGCCCAGCTTCTAGAATGCCCACTCCCTGATGCATTAACCAAATAAAATCAAAATGATAAGAAAAAAAAAATAATAATCCCACCCTTCTCATGTCTCCATGAATAATGTTATTGCTGTCATGGAAAAAAATGGGGGAGTGAGCAAAAGTTGTACATTATATTTATGCCTTTCAGTCGTGTCTTGTTTGTTTTCTCTTTATTGTGCATTGTATTAATGAGGAGGATAATCGTTATTTAATATCCTCTTCCAAAAAAGGCACTCAACCAAAGCACATGAGGGCTTGAAATAATTAGGATGATATAATTGAGTATATTATAGAGGGCATGAAATTAACTGTAGTTAAATTAACTCTTCTTTCTCAAATGAGCGTAAAGGAGAAATTGCCGAGAACACATCTTTCTCATATTAATTGGAAGCAGAGGAATGCAGTATTTTATCAGCCTGAGTTTTAATTCTAACTACAGTTGTGCTTGTACATTTTTCTGCTTGTACACCACCTATAATTGTGGTCAGCACTTGTTTCAATCTGCTGGAGTCTCTTTGGCCTTAAGGCAGCACTGGAAGTAGAGGTCCCTGCTTGGTGCTATAACCCATCCAGGTCAACAGCTGGATAGGAGACTTCCAAGAACATTTAAATCTATCATTAATTCATAAGGAGATGCATTTGATGCAAAAATTACAAATTCAGGTCAAATGTTTTCAACCACAAATGCAAATTAAAAACAAACCTGGAAAACAAATCAAAACAAAAACAACAAAACAAACAAACAAACAAAAAAATGACCTACTGAAAATGGTCAAAAGCTTCTGTTGAATTTTGAGAATTATTTTTTTTCTTTCAAAGAGACATTTCTTAATAAAGAAATTCTGATGCATCTATGAAAAAAATTGTATTATTTTTATTTTTTTTAACTTTTCCTTTCAAACCTTGGCTCTTCTCCCTTAAAAGTAATACAGCTACTTCTCAGGGACACCTCTGTTTGAATCATTGTGGAGGTATATCTCTACAATGTCTCTTCTGGACTGGAAAGTAAATCTATGCTGAGGTCTCAACAGTCTCTCAAGGGCCTGAATGACCTCTAGGAGTTGGGGAAACCCCTTCTTGTGAAGCTAATATTCACAGAGAAGTCAACAACTTCAATTAGCATTTCATGCTTTTCTACCCTGTGAAATTTCAAACCATTGAAACATTATTTTTTTTTATTATTTTGAAGGGACATAATTGGTCTAAACACAGGGTAATATCACAACTGACAACTTAGAATGTAAAAGTGAACCCTGATTTGCCAAACAGATAGGCAGATGAAAGTAGATGCTTTGTATAAAAGCACCTATTGGCTCATTTGGAACTAGTCCTACTGGGAACAACATTCTGTGCTTCTCCAGGAAGACTCAAAATGTTAACCAGAGTAAACTGATGAATTTCAACCATCCTAGATCCATCACTAACCCAAGAGGAATTCAGTATTAGGAAATACAATACAGGCTTGTAAACAGATGAGAGTTTCTTCAGTAAGGGAACAACACAGTGGAGGCACAGAATATTTCACCCTTATGTGATGCCAGTTTTTACCTTATTAAGTCAGGCAGCATTTTTGCTAGACATGGCACAAGGATGGGATTCAAGGAACCTAGTCTTACATTCTGTGTCTACCATGGACCTACTTGACCATGTTTTATTCATACACAGCTCAGAAGAGGAGGGTAAAGATGCTGTTTGTTCTTCTCAACTTCTCTACTACCATCTTACCATGATACCATCATGCCCTGCAAGATGTGGGGATATGCAGACTTTCTTCCTCTCCCTTTCTCATTTAAATTGGAGTTATCTTCTCATTCTCTGAACCTTTGTTCCTGTTATTCCTTCTTATCGAAGGTACATGTTTCTGGACATGTTGACAAGTCATGGTACAACAGAGGTGCCTATTCAAGGTCCTTTGTTCTCAGTGTCACCACTAAAAATTGTCAAAACAACAGCAAAGTTAACCAGGAGGACTTAGATGAAATCAAAACTCTGGACTGTTGTCTTTATGTTCAAATAACATAAAGTCTATGTTACAAGGGAAGGGCACACAGAGGTAGAAGGCAGCAATAAAACACATAAATATCCAAAGGCAAAACTTCAGTGATTCAGTTTGTTTTCTAGGTCATTCAAATGTTTTTCCTTTGATTTATTTCCAGTCAACAACATATAATAACAGATCCTTAATTGATACAAACTGGTGTCAGCCTCCTCAAGACAATGGAGCACCACTGGCTTTCTTCAACTCAAAATCTGTCTCTCAGTTTGAAAAGGGCTGCAAGAGTACACATTCTGATCTCAGTGAGATTTTCAATCAGACTGGCTGAAGTCAGTCTCTTAGGCTGAGTCTTTGGGATATGGAAAAACAGACTGACATTTTATACCAGAAAGTGCTTGATTTTTCTTGGTCAACTCAGAAAAGAGGAAAATGGGAAGTAGAATCAATGGGAAGCATTAGGGAAAAAGAGAAAGGGCAGGAGGTAAAGATGGAGCATGGCAGCAAGTGGAGCTAACCCACGAGGAAAAGAAACACAAGAGAAATTCTGAAAGGAGAAGGAATGAACAGATAGAATAGAATTAGAAACTTGGATATCCTCAAATGCAACTGAGCTGGACAGGGAAAGAAGAAGTGTAATTTCTTAGTTTTGTTTTGCTTTCTGAAATAATAATTAGGCAATTAGGAATTTTAGTATCCAATGTCATAGTGTGAAGGGATGACAATGTCTATTGCTCTTCGTTGGCTTTAAGAAGAAATAATGTACATTACCTCATGCAGTTGACAGGAAAAGTGTTTCCTGTTTTGTTTGTTTACTTGCTTGGTCTTTAAAGGTAGACTAAGAGAGAAAGTAGAGCAATTACTATGACTCAGCTTCAGATGCTGAGACAGGTGATATCAAGCATACATCCCTCCGCCCTTGTTAGCTAGCTGCAGTATCAATGCTATAAATATTTCAGATCTCCTCAAGAATGAAGCTCTGATTCCTTCACATCTTGAGGGTGTTCCTTATTTACTTTTGCCAAAGACATCAACATGCATGAAACTGCTTGGCAGTGGTACATCTAAGACATACCTGGCAGTGTTGCAGTCAACTGGGGACGCTGAAATCAGTGTCTCCCAAAATTCAGTCTCTCCCAAGAAACAATGCTGGAACTATCTTAGGCAGCTGAAAATAATACATATTGTCACATATGTACACAGACACACAAATCTATTTTACAGTATCTGAACACAAAATCACTTGAAAGCTTTTAACCTTTCCCAGAAGACTATACAGTGTTTGATTTGAGGATCTGTAGATCATCTAATCATAATTTCTAGAAGTCAGAGGTGTGCAATATACAATCAAAAAGCTGCAGAGTGTCTGCAACCACAAATCAATGCCATGCTGACTCATTTTTGAAGAACATTGACCTGGCTATGAGGACCATGGTCCCCCGTGATTCCCTTCACATTCACTGGATTCAAGCAAAAGCCTCTGAAAATCAAAAGATATTTGAGTCTTGAGACTAAAATGGTTGTCCCTTTCATGTACTCTTACTTGAACTTTTGCTTAGAAAAATATTTATCACACTCATAGGTGGAATGAATGATTTCTTTATCCTGACCATGACCATGGAGAGAGGATCTAAATGGAAGACAAAATGATGAACTGTAACATGAGGAGGTATGCAATTCCAGTAAATGCTCCCTGCTTTAACATGTTTAATTTGCCCACCACTCCTCATAGATCCAAATATTTCAGCAGAAGCCACTGCTAAACTGTACACTGTCACCTTCTTTTCATATCTAAAACCCAGAGTACATTATGAAGAGAAAAAGTCTTGTTTTTGCCATTTTCCAGGAAGAGAACACAAAGGATAGAGCTATGCAATGAAAAATGCAAAGTTATGAGGAAAAGAAGGAACCACTGAAAAAGAGCTCTTTGAATCTCCCTTCAGCATCTGTCAGGGAACGTTTAGCCTTGTGAAAAGAGGCAGGCCATATGTTACAGTATTCTGATTATCATTCCTTATATTCCAACACCAGACCTGAAAATGCTTTTCTGGAATAATGTCACAATTGACAAACAAAAACATTATGTGTCACAAGAAATTTACTCACAAGAAACCACACAGAGCCCAAGCACTCATGGTCTAGAGAAGATTCATGGCTTTGCAATCAAGATGTGGAAGAAGTACAGGCAGATTGGAACCTTCACCTCAACCATACTAAGCATGTGGTGCATTGCTGTCTTATTGAAAGGTCAAATCTTACTGGTTTTATCCCAAGGAAGTTTGTTAAAATAATCATCTGGAGTTGAAAGACACATTAATTTTGTTTATTGAAACAATAACATCAATTTTCCTGCTCTTGAAAGGTTATAGAGATGATGTAGAGGCAACAGCTACATTTCCATTAGAAGTTTCTTGACCTTTCAAACATCAAGGATGCTCTAACGTACCTCCTGTCTACATGCAAAGGTATCTCACAGAGTTTTCTGTTGAGTCCTTGGGCCAGTTGTCAAGATAAGAAACTACACAATGCACATGGTCAAGTACCTAGGCAATAAACCACCAAGCACTATCAAAACTCAAATCAATACATAATAATTGTAACATAATCCTGGGGAGAACTCCTATTAATTTCTATTTATCCCATTAAACTCACTATTAATTAACTGGATAAGATTTTTATGCAATATATATGTTTTAACCATGTTTCATGATACTGAAATGAGTCAACGAGCTTCTCAACCCTCTGTCACAGACACTAAGAGAAGACATCCCATGTTCAAAGTCCAAATCAAAGATTGGATAAGAACAAGCCTCGACTCTTTTTATTTATATTTTAATTATTGCTTTCAATTCCCAAGCCTCATGACTTTGCAAAAGAAATTCTTGTTTTCACAGAACAAAAAGCATCCATGGACAGCTTTCCATAGAGGCGGGCAGACTGATGTGTAATACATACATTTACGTTTCATGGGAGTTGAAAGCACATTCATCTAACTCATCTCTGTTATATTCTCTGACAGCTCTTGAAAATTGCCAGGCTAGGCTTTTGCGTTTGATCTTTCGACATTATTGGAGGTTGTATAAACAGGAAGCAATGAATAGTTTCAGCATCAATTAAGATAATTCTAAACAAACATGCTGTCATGATGCTGTCAGTTCCCTGTGGTGGGCATGTTCATGGACACATGTTAAGACCACAGTGCAAATCCCCTTTCAGTGGCAACAGCAGTCCTGGTGTTCCTTCACTCAGCTGCAACTCTCGCTATGCTAGAAACCCAGACAACATTCTTGCCACTTAAATATCTTAAATACCACACACTGTGCTCCATATGGGTTAATAGTTATTACATTATCTGGGATAGTGGGAAGAGAGATATAGCCACGTGGATGCTGTGTCACTTGCCCTTAAGGCCGAAGAGCAAGTCTTGACTTGCTTTATTTAACAGTAGCCTACAGTTCTCATTTTGATACCAATCACCAGAGGATCAACACATAAAGCAGACAGACATGAACTAAACTACGCTGAGCTTCAGGAATTCTCTGGCACTTTTTAGGCATGTATTAAATAATGAACAGGAAAGGGAAGTCAGGTCAGGATGGAAACTGGTGGTCATTAGATCAATGATGTGTAAACCCAGATTTATCAAGAGATGCATTTTTAAACTCCCTGGAAGAAGAAAGTTGCATAGGCACTCTGGTGAATGATCTTCCAAATAAATATGGATAAATTGGGTATCAAAAGACCAAGGGAAGCACCCTCCATTACATGTCTGTGCAGAGGTTTCAAATTCTTCTCTAATCATTAATTACTTTCCTTGTTCCATACCACAAACGTGTTCAATATTTCTGCTCTGAACCTGGTGGGAAGTTTCTCACTTCGTTCAACGAGCTTTTGACTAGACTATTCTAAGCTCCTGTACATTTACTATGACTGCAAGTATGTAACATTGGCTTCTCCACATTTCTCTGGAGGAGAAACTGCACTTTCTTGGCATAAATTCTAGATGTCAGACTGAGGACTCCACATGTCTACCACCACTAGGGCTTTACCAATTTGTTGAACGTGACTATATCAATAATTTCCATGGCATAGCTCTTAACAGCATTCTGAAGGGAGAATTTGTAAGCGATTGCCTTCCAAGAAAACCAAGAGGCCTTCCAGTATAAATAAATGACTGGAAGAGAGCTCCACCTACACTATGTGGGTGCTTCCTGAAAAGATTTGGGTGGACAGGAAGAGACAGAGTGCATTTTCTCCAAGCCATAAATCCTATGTAGACAGAATCCTATTTTTGTACGCCTTGCAGTGAGCAAGCTGGAAAGACACAAAGGACTGTCTCGTGGGCAAGAGACTGGAGAGATGCTGAAATACAGGGAGTCATTTCTAAGCAGATTCTATTGTTTCTTTTCCCAAGCAGTTTCTATTGTCTCTTTTCCATCCTCTCAGACTGCTGAGCCACAAGTATGGAACATGCCATGCAATTGGGTGGCAGTGAAAGAAAATGTTAAAAAATTGTCTGGAAAAAAATATTTTATTTTCATTTCTTTACTACAAATAACTTTATAGCTATATATAGATTCATGGTACTTAATGATAAAAAATGATGCAACATGTAATCTGGGGAAATGTCTTCATAGTGTAGTACCCAAGAGACAGACAAATGGTATGGCCACGCTCTGAGTCAACTAGAAGCCTTCTAAACTGGGTTATTACAGTGCTGGGTATTACTTAATGTGCTTCACCCTTCAGGAGAACAAACTAGCCCAGGTTCAGCACTTGAATAATTGTGCGTATCTGGTATTGCAAATGCTGGGACCATGGTAAGGGACATTCTTCATTATGAGGGACATGAAAGAGACTGTTCAATAGTCTAGATGCATCTTTCTGTAGTGATGACACTTCCTTCAGATGAAAAAAAAAAAAAAAGAGGGAAAAGCTCCTTTTTTTTTTTTGCTTTTTTAAAACTCCTGTGCCAATCCCTACACCGTAAAGCATGCCAAGCAACTTGAAAACAGAATTTTTAAAAGGTGATGACATTTCTAATGTCTTTAACCTAGTTTTGGGAACAGTTCTCATTTCAGGAGTGGTTGCTTTGAGGATCAGCCTTACAGAATGGTTAAAGTCCTCTCATATGAGTAGTGTGCATGTCTGCATGCATGAGCACCTTTCTAAGACACTGGGTGTTTAGCAAGGAGCAGAATACAAATATGTTGTGAATTAATTTAGCAAGGTGAAACTTCACTAAGTGCCCCAAAGGATAGAGAGAGCAACAGACAGTTAACAGTCTATTGCAGTGTCAGATATATTACTTGTAAAAACAGCATGAATCATTCTGAAAGGGTTTGTATGCATCTATGGTCAAATCTGAGCTTGTTGTAGCTTGAAACCCGTGTAGATGTCAAAAGTCATCTCCTCACTCCAATTTTCTATCAGTAATTCTTTATTGCTTCATAATTTCATAGTATAATCTATATTACAGGAATTTAGAAGTGCTGCACTGTGAAACATCTTTCATTCAGGTGTGCAGTTTTGTTTATTTTTTGACTGCTTGAAAACAGCATCAAAATAGAGAGCTGTTAGAAACTGGAGGTAAGGAGAAAATGCCTTCTTATGAATAACCTAGATATAAAATGATAGACTAATTAGTCCAGCCTGGAATGACAGAGGTCACTTCCCTTTAAAGCACTGGACTAAATACCAGGCAATCTATGTTTATTTTTCCTGGCTCCCTGTGAAAATTTAAGCAGGAGCCACTTGAGCCTAGAACTTACCAACACAAATATCCCTGTATGCTTACTTACATGATTACTATCTTTTATTTCAATAGGTGGTCACTGGAATTAACTGTTTGCTGGATCAGCACCTCCACTACTATGGTTTATGTCTTCCTCATGTTTCACTAACACTGCAGAAACACAACCACCAGCCTTCTGAGGTACCATACTGCCCTACAGATAGAAAACAAAAATACATTCTGTGTCCCAAAGACATTACAGTCTACACTTAAATTGCTGATTTGCCAGTTTCTGCTATTTAAATTGACATGCAAAATTTTCCTGACTTTTCTTCCTGCCAGTATGCTGTCTGTCTTCTGCTCTGTGTGAAGAATAGAAACCCACAATGTTTACCTTGAGCAGCTTCTTCATGAACACACGATCTCAGTTATTGTAGGCTGTATTACAGCAGTTCCCAAGGGAATGTTTGTATACACAGAGTATTTATCTACAATCCCCATAGCCATTTTTATCAGATTAATGTTGAGCAGCTCCATAAGATCTCTAGTAGAACATGATCTATACAATGACACAATTCTACCTTAAGGAAGACTTTTTTTTTCTTTAAATTAAGCAAAACAGGATTTTTGCATTCTTATTAGAATGAGATTCTGCATCAAAATCCCATTAGTGTGAGTGAGAGGAACACAAATAAATGTTCCGGTATCAATCATTACTTTAATTGTTATTATTATTATTCAGGCTAATTTATAGAGGGCTATTGCTTTTGTCTAGGATCTTAATAATCAGTCAGGTATGACAGACAAATATGAGGATGCCAGTCTTGATGAATTTAGGAGTTAGTGGACAAATTTTTGTATCACAGACATGAAAAGATACGGTGCAAGAATGCATTTGCATTGTTATGGTATTTTAGCCGTGAACCAAATCCTATTTATTATTTATAGCTACATTAACACTGCCAGCCCCAAACAGAGGTTTGGTCTTTCAGAGACAGACAATATAAGAGCACTTACCAACAGGCAATTGAAGTATTGAAAGTTTCAACAAAAATATACAAATCACACACACACACACACAAAATCACCGATTCAACAAACAAACATCAAAATCACCAAATCAACAAACAACAACCAAATAAAGAAACAGAACCCAACACATTGTTTATCCCTTTTAGCAAATGGGGAACTTGGGGTCAGACAAGGTTTCTGAGGTAGGACTAATAATTCAGCCCACTTCAGTCATTACCTTAACTACTTCTCTCTATCAGATAAAACTCTGATTTCGTTAAAAGGATTAGCAGGGTTTCGCCCAGCACATTAAGATGTTCTGGAAGATAGAATGACACTAAATCAACAAACAGACAGAATTTTCATAGATGAGGACATGTGCCTGTGAAGAACAGCAGTGGATGCATAGTCCATCTGTAAGTACCATGGTCATTGCAATTACTGCAATGAATCTGACACAGAATAAAGTTGTGTGAGTACACAGGATAAAGAAAACTCTACTATGATCTATAACCAGGAAAAGTAGATTGAATGACATCCAGTTCCAATCCTGGTATTGATTTTCTAGTAGTTCCATTAACATGATACTTCCCATAAACAGTCTATCATTCTGAAGATTCGGGGAGTGTAAATAATTACATCACTGTAATCCTAGCTGACAAATATCACATCTCTCCTCTATGGTCATGAGTCAGTACATATCAATCAAAGCTGATGTGTATTTTTACATGGGAGGCTCTTAGACATAGCACATCTTCCTTGTGTTTACCACCACCACCTTCTGAAACATGATAATAGCCATTTGAATCAATCTTGAGGTGCAGGCGTGGAGCATGAATCATAGCATTCCTTCATGCTGCCACACAGCTTCTGAAATACATCAAGAATCTATGTCTGAACATGGGCAGCGTTGTTTGGAAGAAGAAATAGTTGATTGCCTTGTTCCATCTTGTGTGTAAAACAACTTGCAAATTTTTTGTGCTCTAGCTGTCTTTCACCTCATGGCACAATAGAACTGATACAATCTTCATTTGAGAGTTACAAAGGCCTGGAGAATACGACCACGAAGAGGAAAAGGAAAGCAAAATCTCAGGATTTGCTGGGAAAAGGAACTGGGAAACACATGATCTCTTCCTAACTCTACAAGTGACTTCATGTCTGACCGGTATGGTAAAATAGAAACTGAAGATGTCTGCTTCACTTGTAAATTAGAGATTTTCAGGTGAAGACTACAATCTTAGCACCCCTGAACAAAGCTGATAGTCTGAAAATCTGTCAGAAGATCTTTTTGTCTACTAAACAGGTCTCAAGAGCACAAAAATTTTCTTCTCCAGCTGTAAATTTGTTTGCTTTAAGTCAATTAAACTCCAGGCAATTGTTCCAAGTGGGATACCCTCTAGAGCCTATAAAATCTCCCAAATGTAAATAAAAAAAGAGAAACTCATAGGTAAGGATGGAAACAAAGGCCTAGATTTAGAGGCAGACTCACGCTCTGACAAGAGCTAAGGCATCATCTTCAGTTAGCTAGTCCATAACAGGTTACCCAGAGAAGCTGTGGATGCCCCATCCCTTGAAGTGCTCAAGGCCAAGTTGGATAAGGCTTTGAGAAATCTAATTCAGTGGTAAATGTCCCTCAACAGGGCGGTTGGTCTTTATCATCTTTCACAACCCAAACCATTCTATGATTCTATGATAAAGTAAAAGAGGTACAGTTTTAGGCATCAGTTCTTTTAGGTCAAATAATAGAGATCCCATATTTATGCATTTACTTAGGCACTTTCTCATTATTCCATAGAATCACAGAATCATAGAATCAACCAGATTGGAAGAAACCTCCAAGATCATTCAGTCCAACCTACCACCCAGCCCTAGCCAATCAACTAGACCATGGCACTAAGTGCCTCATCCAGTCTTTTCTTGAACACCTCCAGGGATGGCAATCCTCCACCACTTCCCTGGGCAGCCCATTCCAATGCCAATCACTCTCTCTGTGAAGAACTTCCTCCTGTCCCCACTTGTTCTGTTGCTGATGTCGTGGTAGGCCTAAACAGGCCAAATTAGGCTTGTGAATGTCCTGGCTCACCCGGGCATGTTTTTTCTGCTCTCCCTCCTTCTGTTTTGGGGAGAGCAACCGCGGGAAAAGGGACAAAGAACCTGGCGCCACTAAGTCTGGGGTCTGGGGTCAGCCCAGTAACTGCGGCAAACAGCGTGCACACGGTTGCCTTATGCAAGGCCCGTGATCTGCCCAAAAAAGGGTAAAGCAAGCCTATGGCTTCACCCAATATGGCCAAATCTTGGCTGACTGCCATTTGATTGGCTATCTCGTGTCCAAAGGCCCAATTGATCTTCGGGCTGTGTTAATAAAAGGAGCAGGGAACACAGGGTGCGTACCTTCCGCCATTACGAGGTGTGTCTGCTTGCATCCGTGCCTGCTGCCTCCACGCATTCGGCCTGCACAGCCAGCGTGATACCGTGCCGAGACTGTACACCGAGACAAGATGTCCTGCCTGCACAGGAATGCCTGCTGCCAAGGGAGCCAGGACCAAGTCAGAGATCGTCTCTCTCCTTTTTCCAGCGCTCAGAAGCCTGGAGAAACTCTGAAGCCACTGACGGCTACCGACAGCAACCCCGGCACGAGCCTTGGGTACTGTCAGACAATACTTCTTACGAGTAAATACCAAAGCCTCTAGTAATTATTAGTTGCCTTCTGCCATAAGCAGAAAGTTGCTCCTTGTGTCCATCTAGTGAGCAAGCGGCGTACTGGCCGCAAGCTGCATACTGGCCGCAAAACCTTCTCTTCCAGTTTAAATCGAGTTCAGTTAATGTATATATTTAATGGTTATTTCCAGATCCTGTTATAACCTGTATATAGTTTCCATAACATTGCAAAGAGCCTGTTATTATTATTATTAAATGGTGGTCGGGGTGGTGCGAGTTCCGATTATTTAATATTAATAAACTATATATTAATATTTTTGAAATATCGTCTCTCAGTAGCTAATTACCCCTTCCGCGACAGCTGGTTGCCTGGGAGACAACCTCCTTTCAGGTAGTTGTGGACAGCAATGTGGTCACCCCTGTGCCTCCTCTTTTCCAGGCTAAGCAACCCCAGCTCCCTCAGCCTCTCCTCATAGGGCTGTCCTCCAGGCCCCTCTGCTTAGCTTTAGTGAAAAAAGTTGAATGAAAATCTTCTTTATATCCTATTGATTAGAATAGGGGCAGAAAACTTCAGATTAGTTGAGTCCAGTAGGGGAAGGATTTAAAACCAAGCCTACATCTCAGACAGGCAGCCCTACAGCTAGACAATGGAATATGATATAGACCACAATTCCAACTTTACTTAGCAAATTAGCAAGCTTCAGATAAATCTAGGGAAAATCAAGGATCAAGACTCACAGTTCCTTCACCAATGGATTCCTGTCCTTTATCCTTTTGGCAGAGTTCTAATGGGAATGGTACAAAATGGCTGGATTCCAGTACTCCACTGGTAAGTCAACACAACCAATTTGAACCCGGGCAAAGTGATCGCACTCATGCCATCTGCCACAACCTGGATGGTTTTCCTAGGAGGAAAATACACAAAGGACAGAAAACAGCAGCATCCCTTCCCCTTCATACTACTGTGTTGCTCAGCAAAGGGGCACACAGTTGCTGGGGTTCATACTGTGGCTGCAGGTGAGTGCCCCCTGATGAGTTCCTCACTTTCAGGGATTAGGAGACAGTCTTGAGTTTCTCTCTACGCATCTCTGAATTGTCAGATGTGTCCAGGAAGAAACAAGGCACTTAGCTGTTCAGCCCATGATGCTGCAAGTGAACTTTACATTTCAGCAGCTGGGGAGCTAGAAGAAATAAATGGATGCACTGATTGATTTTAGGTGCTTCAGAGGTTAGCTCATACTGCAGATGAGGCTGCCAGAATTGTTCTCCTGGATTTAAGCATTTAATCCTGCAGTGTGAATCTCCATTTTTTTTCCTTTCTCTCTTTTCTTCTCCCCCCCTTTCTTTCTCTCTTTTTTTTTTTAACTGTAGAAACTCACAAAATTACTAGATACAAGTAAAGTAACAGTACATTTGATTTTTCTTTTGAGTTGTCAGAAAATCGTTACCTGAAATACAGTTGAATCCACTTAGATCAATACATGTTAAAGGGAATACACCTATTAGAAGACAAAAGGTAAATTACAAGTATAATTCAACTTTATAAAAGGAATAAAATCACTGGAAGAATTTTAGTTTAAGTCAATAATCACAATGATGATTATAGCCATATCAAACTCTTCTGAGCTAATAATTCTTAGTGGGGGAAAAAAATTAAAATATACTTTCTGTGAGCAAAGGGTAAGCACTCAGCTGATTTAAAATGTTTTCTTGATGTCTGGAAATCAATGTATACCTTTGGGCAGATATTGTGTATAAACATACATAAAAGCTATGACTAAGACCATATTATAACTTGAAAGTGCCCAGTAGGTGTGTCTTATCTACAATGTTATCCTACCACAAAATCACAGGCACCGTTGTGTTGACTAGGCATAGACTGTTGAGCAGCAGAATTGCTCAACAGAGAGGTGTTAAACAGGGTTCAAATCCTGAAGGCTTTGAACAAAAGAACTGCCACTGAAATCAACATCAAAAAAAAAAAATGCTGCTGGCATGGTTCTCTGTGTCTCTAACATCTGCGTGTACACATAAAGAAACTGAACCTACTCCATTGGCTTCAAATAATACTTGGCTCAATAGCATTTTTCCTTCCTGCTTTCAAAGCTTTTCATAGTACTAGTGCCCTTTTCAGCTGTACACACCATCAGCTTCCTGAGTATGAAAAGCTCTGAAGGACAAGAAAGGCAAATTTTCTTTTAGGAAATACTCAAGACATGAGAACTGGATAGCCAGTGGGATAGCACAGAGCTTCTCTGCTTCTCTCTGACATGATCAAGAGCTTGGGGGAATTGTTCTAAGTTATTCCAGCTATATAGTCCCAATGAGAATAACCATAAGGAGGTAGAAAACCAGACATTTTCATCTTTCATTTCCTACTACTTACTATTCCTGCAGTATATAGAAATGAAAATTTCCCTCCTTGCCTTCAAAGTCCTATTGACTTTAAAAGTAGGATTTCTGTGGAGGGAAAATGAAGGATTGCACTCTGTTATTTCTTAATGGAGAAAATGCTAGTGGTACTTTAGCAGCTCTCTCACTCGACTAAGCCATGAGCATGGGTCATTTCTTACAACAGTGAATAAATCAGGCTCTAAAGCTCATAGTGCTTCTGGGAAAACAATTATCACAGGAACTCCTGCTACTACTCTGGAGGCCACATCTACCAAGTTTTCAAAATGCTGATGGCCCTTTCATACAGAAAATGGATTTAAGTGTTACTTTCATTGTTTTCATGTCCTTTAAGAACATCATTTATAAATTTAAAAAAAAAAAATCCCAAAATGCCTTTCCTGGCCTTGATTTTCTATCACTGAATCAAATTTTATATGCAATAAGATGTTATTTGATTACATACTCAGGTAATTAAATAAGTCAAGACCTTCATTAGTAGCAGCGAGAGCAGTTACATCAGTTTTTGGTACACCTGGAGTTGTTGGTACGTGTGTTGATAAATTTGCAAAGAACACATCCTACAAGACTACTGCTGAAGGAGTTAAGTGAGTTAAAAAGCTCCAGCTACTGAAAAAAATCTCAGTAGTGAAATGTACCTCTCACTAGACTGCATAATGAAGGCTGCAAAACAGTAGAAAGACAGGAAATAAAGAATAAACACCTATTACACCAGCACGTGCCATTCTAGTAGGTCCATGAGATATGGAAAGTGTACCAGACTTTGCATTTGGTACAAAGCTCCTACTAAGACATAACTGGACAAAAACTGTTCTCTCAAAGGCTCGGTACCTTGTGTAGCTTTCAATGAGTTAATCTAGAAACAGCAGCTCATTAGGTGCCAAATTCAGAACTGATATGAAAGCAGAGAAAATTATGGTTCTTCTTCTGAGATGAATCTTCCTATCACCAGTTATATTCTGTAGGCCTGCTAATACTTATTCCATCAATGCACAGAAGACTCTAAATGGATGCAGTTTAATTATCAAGGCTTCAAGAAAGGGTGTAGGCAGAAGCAAGTTGGAAACACCTCTGCCATCTGTGGTCTCGTGGATTCTCTGTTATCTCCTCGAGAGAGGAGTTATATTTATTTTGCACTTCCTTGTGCAGTGATAGAGTAGGGGTGAGGGAGTTTTCAGAGACCATTAGGAAGTCAGAAGAAATACATTACACCTATATGTACCTCTACTTCTTTGCTGGAAGAGGATCGAACTTCCCACCATTTTCAGCACTGAGAACTTGGAAAGCACACAGCTAGATAGGCACTGTGGATAGCAGAGGTATTTTGATTTGTTTATAAAAACTGTCAAGCACCACCCACGCTCTGTCCTGAAGTGACCCAGTTACATTCTGCTGCATGAAGATGAAGCATCAAGATATCTACCAACACATGGAGTGCGGTGTTTTATGCTCCAGCAGGATAGATAAGCAATCGGCACAGTAACAATAACAAACACACTAACCATAATAAGATCCTTGAAGTCCTTTTCTTCTGCACAGGATTAAGCCTTGTTTAGCATTCCTAAATATATGCACAATGGATTTGGGATTTATTTTTTTGTTGTTGGGGTTTTTTTAGGCTTATTCTGGCTAAGATACAAAGCAGAGGAACAGAAAACCATACAGCAAACCAATATGAAAAGGTAACAATTGGCCAAATACAGGTCAGAACACGGAACAGACAGATGGGCTGTTCTTTGGGTATTTCTGACAATGGTGGGAAATTGAAATGTCAGCAGCTTTTTGTGGCACTGGGCTTTGGCTAGCTCCATTCCAGCTGGGCAGGCTCAAAGAGTTTAGGTTAAGAGTGATTAGTGGGTGCAGGAATTTCAAATACAATCATACACCTGGTCAACATGGCCTGAAGAGATGGACTGCCAAATGCTCTGTGAGAAAGGAGAGTAGGGAGAAGTATGTTTCAATGTGACACATTCATTCTGGCAGAGGAGAAACTGGTTTTTGAATTTCAGCTATTGCAGGAGGTGGGGTAAAAGGGTTGCTCTTTAGGGGAAATACAAGCTATCAGAAATTACACTGTGAGAGTAACACTCTCATTTGTCATTGTGAGACTGGCTCAGATCTCCTATCCTACTTTGATCATACCTTTTTCTCAACTCCCTAGTCTGCCTGTGAATGATGAAAAAATCTCAAAATCTTTGGTAACAAGAATTTAGTAACAGGAATGGGTGAAGTTCAAGTTGCACATGAATGAATTATGTCTTTTTATTCTGGTTAACCTGATAAAAAGAATTTTTAAAGCTACTAAAGCTACTAAAGGCACAGGTTCTAAATTATACCTATGACTAGCATTGTCCTTATTCAAATTCTAAGGCAACTTAGGCTAACAAGCTAAATTTTCATATCACTAATGAAGGTTCTTGGTTGTCTGCAGACAAAGTAAAATGGGGAAGAAGTCTCAGTGGTTAAGGGAAGAGGATTAGTTGTACTTCCACACAAGACAAAGTAGAGTGCACAAGAAATACTTGGGCTTCATCAAGAAGGAACTACCTCTGGACTTCCCTGGAGCCCTTGGTTGCCTTAATGTGGTTCTGTGCATGCAAACTATTCTGCCTATATCTGAAGGAATTTAAGTGATTTGTAAACATCTGTGAGCACCTTCCATGTGCCTAGATGTCTCCTGATGAGAGCACTGAAAAATCCCAGTAGAATTTTTTTTTCTTTCAGAAATCTCACACGGATTCTCTCAAAGTCAAGAAACTTGGCAAGTGTATGGACCAGTTTCCCAACAAGACCATCATCGTGTAACAGAATCAGTAACAACAGATAGTGGTAGCTTTCTCTGTTCTCCTGCAAGCTAGCAGGAAAGGGACATGAACACATTGTTTTTCTTGGTCTCAATGATAATGTAGGCAGGACTCAATTGGTTCTTTCCTGATTGTTGCTTCACCCTGTCTCTTATGTGCTCAAGACAGTTTTGGAGACTTCTGATCTTTTTCTTTCTTCATTTAGGAGTAGATTGACTCATGTTAGAGACTGCATCATCCATATTCCTTCATTGTCAATAAGCTCAGGTTGCTACATTGTAAGAATTAACCAATTTCCTGCTTTCCTTTCCACACTAGGGATCCAAACTGCTTCAGTGGAAATCTCTGAAGTTTGTAGAACCAAAAGGCCAAAGGACTTTTGGATAATCTGTGTTTAGAGAGAACAGATGAAGCATATTAAAAAGGTAAGGGGAACAGAGAAATAGAGCTGAAGGAGCTCAGCAACTTGGAAAAAATAATTTCCTCTACATATTTGAATTATTAAACGTAGATCTAAGACTGAAAATTTTGCTCTGTGCAAGAAAGACAATTTAATGTTCTATTTGTCATTTGTGCACATGGACAGGCAGGGTTTGTTTGATTGGGGGGGAGGGGGGTGTTGTTGCTTGTTTTTTTTTTCCTTTTTAACAATCCATTTTACAGGGCTATTTCAGGAGATGCCTGTGAGCACACCAGAGAGGTGCTATATCAAAACAAAGTACACCTGATTAATTATCTAACAAGGGAGATGTTTGCACAGCCAGTACCATTCATTTTTCATGCGACAATGCAGGCTTTAAGTATTAGTAACCACCAATCCAACACTGCCAGAAGGATGCAGTTACCCTCTACACAATCTTTTCTTTCTGTTTCATACATGTCAGCATCCTGTCAGGGATGTTCCAAGTTCCACATCTGATCATTCCTTTGTACCTGTCCCAGTAACCTGTAAGAGATTTCAAAAAAGGATTTGGATTTCATCAATGGCATTAAATTGTGATTCAAGAAGAACTACATTTAAAGCATTACAAGCATTTTTAAATGTTGCTAAATTATCACATTAGGGAACAAATTCTCTTTTCTCTCATGCTCATCAGATTCACTCCCCACTAATGAATACAGAGAAGAATGAATCTCCAAAGAATTTACATTTGAGTTTTAAAGGAGGTTTAATGTTTGGATTTGGCTATAACTTCAATTTCCTTTCATGAATATTTTATTTAAATCCTGTATTAATCACAGAGTTGCAAAGATAGCCTGCCTCCTGCTTCTGCTTGCTTTCATTGTCTGTCACAGAAGCACTTTCTCTCAACCTTAAATATCTCTAATTAAAAATTTCCCTGAAGCCAGCTGATACCTGTGTGATTAATGAGCTGGCTAATAAATAAAATGCACTGTGCTACTTTAAGATCATTGTACCATAAAAGCACAGAAAGGATGCCAGTGGCCTCATCATTTTGAAAGATATTTATTAAAGCAACAATACAGAGGTCCTAGGAATGCCGAAGTGCTCCATATCATTAATAACCAGATAAACCATCCATTGAGGAACTTGCTTCAGACACGTGTATTCTTCTAAGCAAGGAAACTATACAAGCAGGGGCAAAAAAATCCAGGAAAGTGAAGGGAAGCACAGAGATTTTATTGCAGTGATGGATAAACATCCATCTCCTCCTTAGTGTGAGCATGAACAACAGTGAAGAATTGGATATTGCTGGAACAAAGCCTTTTATTCCTGGATGTCAGAGTCATATCAAGACAGATTAGTGAACATAGTTCCCATGTGATGACTCTTGTTTGAGTTTTTGGGTTAAGTACTCTTGGTAGAGGTTTGAAACAACCTGAGGCTGCTATCCAAAACTAGGGAAGCTTCTGCAGACACAGGCATGAGGATTCAATTACAGTCTCATCTATGCTCAAGGAAAATCTCTTTCAGTGAAAGCAGCTCAAACCAGGTAACTGCACTCATGTCAGCTTAGCCTGACAGTCAAAATAGTGCACAGATGTTTCCCTGCATGGAGGTAGTATCCACCTTATCACGATTAAATAGTGCAGCACTGACAGCTCACCTTGGGTTAGTTCATACCGTGGCAATAAGATCTGCTCTGGAGCAGATTAGAGAAAAAAGATGAAGCCTGGTGTAATGTAACTCTCAGGCATGCTGACCCAACCACCTCGTAGGGCAGGCAGAGGTGGCAGACCCAGGCTCATGTCTCCTGTCTAGAGTCTTCCATCCATTTCAGTAAAGAGAGAAGCAGCTCTGTGAAGCCAGATGAAAACACACACTTGTGCCTTGAAAGAAAGTACAATTCAGTGCTGGATAAAGTTTGCTATAGGTCACTCATGCTACACCAGTAAAAGGTTGACAGCTTGTAAAAAATAATGAGCATCAACCCTTGTATCTCACCAGCCTCCAAGACAAGCAGTCAGGCCTTGTTTCTATCACATTCAAATGTATCTTCCCTGTGCAATCTGATATGAGTCTACTTCCATAATCCAGGTGCTTAGCACTTTGAACCCAATGTCAAAATGATATCTATTTATGCATACTTTGCCTTTCCTTTCTCATTTGTGTCACTCTGAGCACTAGCTAATAATTAGGTTCCACACTCCTTGTTTAGACCAGGCCTCTCACAAGAGTTGCTTAATCCACTAAAATATATCATGAAAACACACCTGTGTTACAGATCCACAGGAAAAACACCAAAATCCTCTACTGCTTTCTCACCAAGACTGCATTCAACTTCTTTCCTGAACCTATGGTTAGGCAGCAGGTTATGCAAGAAACAGTCTCAACCTCACGCACTGTTTTGTAGTTTGGCACTGATTAGTCACCAAAAAGAAAGGAATCTGGAGCTGACTCTGCTCTTCAAATGGATTCTCTCTCTACCATGGTTTGAATTGAGCATGAAAATCGCTTGTTGAGTAGCTTATTCAAAAAACTTAGCATTCCAGAACACATGAAAATATTTTCTACTGCCATTACCATTTTTGAGAACAAATCCTTTGGGCATGGCTGTGATGAATTTACAATTGCCACCAGTAGCTTGTGTGGTAGCCTGAAGTAAAAAGTCAAGTAGTATCCCTGGTCATTCCTGGTTTGCTTTAGCCATCACAGCAAAGGCTCTTTACTTCAAAAGGCTGAAATGAGAGGCAGCAATCCATACACATACATTCAGGTGTCACTGCCAAAACCAGGTACTGTCCTTACTCTTGTCTGTGAAATTGACACTATGTCATTTTCCAACTGAATATAATTCATTCTTTTACCAATGGATTCATTTGCCCTTTTGAAGCATTTTTCTTCTCAAAATTTGCTGAGTCTCTTAGAGAAGTCAAAGTGAATGGCCAAGTTAATCCACAGCTACTTAAAACAGCATTCACAGTGGGCTGGATTAAATCCTATCCAACCAACAAAATTAACCTTAATCTAGATTCAACCACACTTACCCAAGGCCTAGGATTTGTCTCTCAAAGCTCTGTGGTATAAACATCTGTACTTGAGACAGCTGTCTGCAGCCAGTGGAGACCTAACCAACAGAGCCAGTGGTGTTTGGGAGAAATATTTTGCACTGAACAGAAACATTCATCTTTTGGCTAACATGAATGCAGTACTAGGGTGGCTGACTCTGACTCTCATCTGGATACAAAGCGAAACTGGGGAAGAACTGCTTAGTTGCAAAAACCTGTAACCTCAAAACATATATTCACTTAGATGAATCCCACCCCAGAGTATCCACTAATTTACTTATCTGTCCTACTGAAATGACTAGCAATAATCACAGACAAGTTCATAGTGCATAGCTCACCAAGTTATTTAAAATCCAGCTTGTTTACTCCATCCAAAGCTGATCAGAAGTGTAATAAAAATAACTCCCACCTGTTTGCACTTGTGTGGGAGGCCTCCTTTGGCATATAAACTGCATGCATTTTTACTGACCTTATCTTTGTTACGTCATCAAGACTTCCAATGTCAGCCACATTTCACCAGTGAGACACACATAATTGCATGAGATGCATCTGTAAATACAAGTCATTTACACTACATAAATACAAGTTTCAGCTGAAGCTCATTTTATATTCATGTAGTAGATTTATGTCCTCTCAGTGGTACATGTGAAGCCAGTAATATCATTATATGATATACTTTCAGTATAGGGACAGTTGTAGTTAAGTGAGGCAGAGATTTTCATCAGCCTTTTAAAGTAGTTAATGTGATGTCAGCTTCACAAGAGGGAAAAGAGGGAATGCTATGAATGTGTAGCTGTCGCTAGAACCTGTGACATCTGTAGAGCATTTAAAAGTATCAGTGGTGAAAACATGTTAAAATGGTGAAGTAAAAGAATAGTAAGAGAGTTAAGAAGCTTCCATAGATGATCTTAACAAGTCGTAGGATATTCAAAGCTCTTTTCTTCGTGGAGAAATCATTAGCTGTGCTTTTCAGGAAATACCTTTTTCTTAGCTCTCCCCTGATGTACAAAACTGACTGCATTTTTAACCCACAACTAAGAGGTTACTCCATACTGCAGTTTCCGATTCACATTCAATCCTCAATCTTAAATTTTTCATCATTCAGAATAAGAGGACTGGGTGTGATATTTCATTTCAGATTCAGGGCAAAAGATGTTTATACATTGGAAAGAGAGAGAAAAATGTGTCTTATAACATCTACTAGGACCAACAAAGATCAATAACCAGCTGTACAATACTAAGAATGCTAAGTCAATACAGGGGACCTGGTCAAAAATTTCAGCTTCTGAAAGGAGTCATAGGAAGCTTGGAAGTCCCTTTAGCATTTTGTTCATTTTAAGGGTAGAAAACAATTTGGAGCATCAACAGAGCACACTTTGGAAATGCTTTTAAGCATTTTTCCAAAACCAGTTTACTGCATATCTGTTTGTTTCCACCTGCCTGTTCTCTAGGAACACAAAGCAGCCATCTGCTAAGAGAGTAGCCAAAGACCCAAAACATATTATAGTGGCCAGACTAAAATCATGTATCTTAAATCACAGAATCATAGAATCATAGAGTGGTTTGGATCAGCAGAGTCCTTTTTATAGGTCACCTAGTCCCACACCTCTGCAGTGGGCAGGGACATCTTCAACTAGTGCAGGGTCCTATCCAGCCTGACCTTGAACATTTTCAGGGTTAGGGCACACACCACCTCTCTGGACAACCTGTTTCAGTGTTTCACCACCCTCATTGTAAAAAGAAATTCTTCCTTGCATCTAATCTAAATATACCCTCCTTTAGTTTAAAACTTTTCTTCTTGCCCTGTTGCAGCAGGCCCTACTAAACAGACTGTCCCTAACTTTCTTACACATGCCCTGTAAGTGCTGGAAGGACACAACAAAGTCTCCAATTAACATCTTGTTTTGAACCTATATTTCCTGAAAATGTGAGAACGTAGCACAAATAAAAACAGCCTTTTGTGAGCCTTTATGGTTGTACGTCAACATTAACCTGCTGCTTAATTGATTAGTTGTAACTTTTGCTGTGGAAACACCTTGACTTTCTTGATGTGGTTCTCAGGGCCCAGTGGCAATGCTTTTGCTCACATTGGATAACACTTGGCAGAATAAATAAGCCAGGGAAAATGCTTGTGATTTAAAGTACAGCCATGGTTTAGAAAGTCAATCTGTGCCTTTTAGTCATATTTTAGGACATTAACGAGACTTGTGATTATTAGTTGTGTTTTATTTCGTGATGCCCTCTTTCTTTATAATCACACAACTGCAGAATGGTGCGGGTTGGAAGGGACCTCTGAAGATCATCTTTTCCAACCTGCCCAAAATGATGGTCTCCAGATGATTCTGTCGTTTTGGCGATGCACTTAACGTTGCTTATTTCAACTGTAAAATATTAGAAGACTTATTCTTAGAAATTGTATGTTCTATTTAAAACCATATTAAAAAAAAAAAATCAAGCAGCAATTTCAAGGATCAGGTTGTACGTAAATGATGGCCCTAGAATAATGTATAATTTTAACCCTCACCCTTGCCCAAAAAATTGTAGTCCAGAACAACTTAAATAATGCAGAAAATCACATAAAACTTTGAGTTTTCAGAAGAGGAAACTATTTTTATTGTAAACAAGCTTTGTGATACTTGAAAATAATGTTTCATTCTAAGGTTTTTAATGTCATAACTGGTAATAGACATTTTTAATAAGGACAAACCTATCAAAATACATTTCAATTTTTTCAGTCTATTTCAATTCATTAGGAATTTGTTTAAGAGTCACCTATGCATGCTACGTTGATTTTGTTTTGTTTTCCAAATTGGAAGGTAACAACAGCTCAGAGCTTGGAAATCATTTCAGATATATCTTTGTTATTTTCTCATCTCAGTTTCCAACACCAGAATATTAGAATCTATTTCATTTTCAAGTATGTAATGGCATGCATTTTCAACTTAAGAGTTGTGCAAGACGACTGATTCTACTTTGCTAGTGTTAAACTTTCCAAATCATCAACAAGGCCAAGTGTAAGGTCCTGCACCTGGGTAGGCACAATCTCAAGCACAANCTTCCAACCTTACTATTCTATGATTCTATGATTCTATCTACAGGATGAAAATCATCAGAGTCATCACTGACACATCTATACAATAAAGGAAGTCTCAGTGCTGGGTGATTTCAGAATGTACATGATTTAGTCCATCCAGATGGTAGAATAAGAATAGGTACATGATACAAATAAAATTTACATGTTTAAGATTTATTCTGAGGATCATCATTGCCAAATCATGGTCTTATAGAAAATGCTTATAGAAATTACAGGGGGAAATGCATTCTTGATAGCGGGTGCTCTTAAGGGAAGTGATTATTTCATTCTCTGAGAAACAATGGCTCCACAAAATACCTCAGATTGTATTTAATGAATGAATGACATCATAAACTTCAATCAGACACTGCCAGGAGTGCAGCAGCATTTTTTCTATGATCCCTCAGTAGCAGTTGCTAAATGGAAAACATTTGTATTGAAGTCACACTGTGTTTTGTGTAACACTCAAGACGTCTTCTGGAGCAAGGCAGTGAAAAGCTATTCATACACGTTGTGTCTGGCTCACTATTCCACAAAGTATTTTAGCTCTAATCCACAGACTAATGCTCCTGCAGTTTCTGAAACAGGAATCTCCTAATCCTGGCATCTGAGACAGTACTGCATTCAGATGATAAAAGTCTGAGTTCATTTCCACTGTTCTTTGTTTACAAGTGTCAGTTCCTTTGTGCGTTTCTCAAGAGATTGGTTGTAGTGCATGACAAGAATTAGTTTTCATCTCCTGTAGAAATATTACTGATTTCAGTATCTGTATCTCCTGTAGAAATATTTCTTCTCTTAGGCTCAGATGAACTGAACACCTTTATAAAGTAGTACTCAAAATCCAGAGGACCCAACATCAGACAGTACTATGAGTAGAAACTCATACACCATACCATACTTTACACCAGATTTGCCCATTAGAAAACACTTCTCGATTAGTTTTGCTCAGTCTTCCCTGCTAAAGGTCTAAGAATTAATTCAACTGATAATTTTAATATATACAATTGTAATAATTATGTTGATTTTCTGACTTTGCATTGACTCATTCTCTTCCTCTCACGGATCAGTGAAGATTGGATCATCTAGCACAGGGATAAAGACAAACGGTTGGCACAGAGGGGAAAAGCAAAAAACATGTTTCAGTGTTGAATTGCCTTTGTAATTCAGGGGTTCTAGAACAACCATGAATAAGGAAAGCTCAGGTTCAAATCCTCAGTCTGATAATACTGTTTCTTTACACAAAGGAAAACAACTGCAAGTGGAAAGGCAGAAGGACCCAACTCATTAACTAGGATTTGAAATTTCAGTCCAAATCACCTAAATCTCTGAAGAATATCTACTGAGCTAGGGATTTTTCTGGGCAAGATCACCTTCAGCCTTTATCTGCCACTTGCCTTCTTTAGCTCCTGAAATATTACCCTGATCCTGAGACTCTCTCTGAGAAAATATTTTTTAAAAAAAAGAAAAGAAAAAAAAAAAGTTTAAAAAATAAGATGTTTATCCTAATAAATGGATATTATGAACTTGACATTTCCCAGTGGAAACCTAATTTTTCAGATAGCTTCCATCAAGTTCTAGTTAGCTGAATATGTGTCACATGTAGCTGGATTCAACAGCTACCATTTATAATACAGAACCAACAGCACTCAACAAACAAGTGAATTGCAGGTCTAACTCTGGCCAAAGTTAGAAGCCTGCTTTCTCCTTGCACCAGTACTCAGACACGACACACATGGCCAGAGTTAACTGCTCACCACTCTTGCTACTTATGTGCTACTTATATGCTACTTATGTGCAATTGTCTATATTTTACATAAGGGCCTCATGCAGGAAGACTTCAAAAGAAAGACATTTCAGGTAATTCCAAACTTTTTGCTCTCGGACAGTGCTTAGTCAAATGAAGAGTTGATGACCACATAGCCTACATTTATTGCTCTTTGCAGTTGGAGTTAATTGAAAGGTTGCAATCAGATATTTATAACAGGAAATTCTTTACTTTCTTGTAGATGTTGTCACAGTGTTAGCCCCTGCCTCAACAGCAGAGAGAATATGATGCTGTGTCTGGTCTCTGGAGTATGTATAGGCTCCACATGATCCCTTGAATGTCCATGCTGAAATGTTGGGTGGGCTGTACCTCAGCTGCTTTCTAACCTGCAAATCCACCTTCCTTCCCATGGTAAATAGAGCACAGATTTAGGGCAAACCCACACTTACATCGCTGTGCACTTAGGTCTTGTTCTAATTTGTCATCTCTACATATATATATGGACATCTTGGCCTCTATCGAGAACAGTGTGACCAGAAGGTCCAGAAAAGTGATTGCCCCTCTGTACTCAAGCACTGGTGAGGTCACACTTTGGGTACTGTGCCAAATTTTGGGGCCATCTCTATGAGAAAGACAGTAAGGTCCTCAGAGCAGGTCCAGAGAAGGGCAACAAAGCTGGTGAAGGGCCTGGAAAACAGCTCTTGTGAGGAGTGGCTGAAGAAAGTGACATAGTTTAGTTTGGAGAAAAGGAAGCTGAGGGGAGAACTAATCACACTCTATAACTATCTGAATCAAGATTGAAGTGATGGGGGGGGAGGAGGTGGGCTAGATCTATTCTCCCAAGTAACAAATTATAGGACAACAGGAAGTGATCTGGACTACAAGGCAGGAAATCACCTAATACTGGAACACTCTTGCATTGTGTTTCAGTTTGTAATAAGTAAATAAGTAAATAAATAAATACTCATAAAATTAACATTTTTGTTCCCCATCAGAAGAATTTGCAGTATACAGAGCCAAAAAGATGCTATCCAGGTTTGCAGATGAGGAAACCCGAGGTATGATTATCATGAAATTACTTCATTCACTACCTTTAGTAAAAGAAGGAGGGAAAAGAGGGTAAATAGAAAACTAAAAGCAATGTATTTCAAGAGGGCAGAATTCAATAAACACTGTAAATTGGTGGGTGAGATCTCCTCGGAAACAAGTTGAAGTGACAAAGGAGTCCAGAAGAGCTGGCAATTCTTTAAAGAAATGACAGTGAGGGTACAATCAGGAGCCATGCCAACATGAAGGAAGGATAGGAAGTGTAATCAGAAAACAATTTGGCTAAACCATGAGCTCTTCAATGACCTGGAGCTAAATAAAATGTACAGGAAGTGAAAACTACATTGAAATACTAAAGACAAGTACAAATGACTAGCATAAATATGTGGGGGAAAATTTAGAAAGGCAAAGGTACAAAAAGAGAGGAAACTAGCAAAGGAAGGAAAAAGCTTTCTGTAAGCACTTTTGCAGTAAAAAGAACTCCAAGCAAAAACAGTGTTTCACTGCTGAATGGAGAGAAAAGTTCCTGCCAGATGAGTCTCAGAAATGTGAAATATTCCATGCCTTTTCTATTTCAGCCTTCACTAGAAAGGTCAGCTATGGCTAGATACAGCCAAGGGACAATAACTCAGATTACAATAGAGGAGATTCAGATTAAAGAATACCTAGACAATATAAATGTTTCAGGTTCAATGAGGCACCAAGATGTTTATCCCAAGGTACTTAAAGAATAGGCAGAAACAATCTCTGAGACATTAGCAAATTTCTTAGAGAATTCATGCAAGTTGAATGCATTCACAAGACTGAAGAAGAGTGAGCAGATCACCTACATGTATGAAGGAATAAGGGAGGAGCCAGGGAATTTTCAGTTTGACAGTTCAACTTGACTCCTGGAAAAATACTGGAACAAATAATCTACTTGTAAGCACCTAGCTGGTAACAAGGAGAGGAGTAGCAGGTAACATGGATGTGTCAAGAACAAATCATGTCAAACAAATCTAATTCCACTCTACAGCAAGGTAATAAGCCTTGTAGGTAGAAGAGGTAAGGAAGATGTCATACTCCAGTGAGGCTTTTGACACTCTCACATAACGCTCTCATAAGAAAGTTAAGAAAACACAGTCAAGATTAAACAGCCAAAAAAAAAAAGGCATGAAAAAGTGGTTGTAAATCTGCATTTTAAGAGCAATTTGTCTATTATTTGGTGTCAAAATGGTAGGAATGTATCAGCTGGGAATCACAGAGCTCTGTCCTCAGTCTGGTAAAGTTTAATATTTTCATGAATGATGAGGAAAAAAAGAAATAAAAGTGTGTCTGAT
The DNA here is from genome assembly GCA_013399055.1 of Ramphastos sulfuratus. Taxonomy (NCBI): domain Eukaryota; kingdom Metazoa; phylum Chordata; class Aves; order Piciformes; family Ramphastidae; genus Ramphastos; species Ramphastos sulfuratus. Next base: position 387,910 of record WBNM01033664.1, on the reverse strand, counting down.
GTATTTAAACATAAAATCAAGCTCAGTCAGCCAGTCTGTAAACACAATAGATAGAACAGGAATTAGAAAAACTGTGACAAATTACAGAGGTGATCTGGGAAAATGAGGCCAAATTTGATAAGAACAAATGGAATATATCCACATAGATGAAAATTTTTGTCTTTTTTCTTTTTTTTTTTTTTTTTTTTTTTAACTATACAATACAAAGAACTGCTGGAGAGACAAATTATTTGGGAATTATGATGAATCACAAGCCAAACATGAATCAACAATGTTGGTCTCTTCTCCGAGGCAACCAGTGGCAGAATAAGGGGGGCGACAGTCTCAAGCTGCATGAGGGGAGGTTTAGGCTGGATGTTAGGAAGAAGTTCTTCACAGAAAGAGTGACTGGTGTTGGAATGGGCTGCCCAGGGAGGAAGTGGAGACACCTTTTAAAAAAAGGCTGGATGTGGCACTTGGTGCCATGGTTTAGTTGATTAGATGGTGTTGGGTGACAGGTTGGACTTGATGATTTCAGGGGTCTTTTCCAACCTAATTAATTCTGTGACTCTGTAATGTCACCTTGTTGATAAAACGACAAATCTGACACTGGTGTATACAAGCAAAACCTGTAAGACATGAAATATCCCTCCTACTCTGCTCAGCCCTGCAATACTGTGACCAGCTTCAGGAAGGACTGATTGTGCAACATGAATGCAATGAAAAGAAAAATGTGACCCAGAAAGAGATAACTGGGATAGTCTTGGACATGGGATGTCTGAAAGGAGACATGAAACCAGTCTTGAAGTAATTGAGAGACAAAAGGAGGAAGATCTTCTTGTGTGCTGAGGCTAGACTAAAATATAGGTCTTTTCACTGTAGCAAGAAATCCAGCATAGAATCATAGAATGTTTTAGGTTGGAACGGACCTCAAAGATCATCTAGTTCCATAGGCAGGGACACCTCCCACTAGAACAGGTCACTCAAGGCCTCATCCAACCTGGCTTTGAACACCTCCAGGGAGGGAGCAGCCACAACCTCCCTGGGCACCCTGTTCGTGTTTCACCACCCTCACTGTAAAGAACTTCCTCCTAACATCCAGTTTAAATCTCTCCTCTTTCAGTTTAAACCCACTGCCCCTAGTCCTGTCATTACAAGACCTTGTAAATAGTCCTGCCCCAGACTTCCTGTAGGCTTCCTTCAGGAGGCGAAGGCTACTCCAAGGTCTCCTGGAAGCCTTCTCTTCTCCAGGCTGCAGAGCCCCAACACTAATTTGACAAATATCTGCCAGAAGTAGTTAAAGTAGAGGTGATCTTAACAGATCCTAACAGATCAAAATGATCCTTTTATCCGTCTTCCCCTTCCATCACACACCAGATTTCAGGGACACAGGTCATGGATGATTAACCAAAGTTCACACAGGACATCTAAAAACAAGCAGAAAATTGAAGGTTGACCTTAACAATGACAATTCAAATGTCTCTACCTTAGAATATCTCTCCTTTCTCTCAAATAAATACTTTACACATGTAGAGTCCTTACACAACAAATGAGACATTAAAACTTTTCATATAGTAAAGGAAATATCATTCAGGTTGATTTCATTTCTCTTTCACCCGCCCTCTATTATCATAATACAAATGAAAAGGAGGTGATGCCAAAGCAGAGTTTTCTGTTGGAAAACACATTCCAAATATACAAACACACCACTAGATTTCTGCATAACTGGACACTAGTTGAAAAAAGACACCAGCAAAAAGCATTTTGACACAACCCTGAAAAAAGCTCAGCTCCCTTATGTAGCCTGTGTCAGTTCAGAACAGAGAAATGACACATCTAGTTTATTATGCCACACTTACAATTTAGGATGAATTATTAGTGACAATATTCTTTTTCAGAAACAGCAGATGCTTTTTAAATTTTTTTTTCTTTATTAGAAATGCTGTGAATAGTAATCAATACCCTCCTTTGTTGTGTTAATAATACACTTACCCAGTAAATATTGGCTAAATAATTAAGTGAAAAATCTCCTTTTTTCCCTTTTTCTTTTCAATCCCCCATGCGATTTGCTTAATTTAGTAGATTTTAATCGGAAGAACTGAAGACATCATTAATATTTAAGAAAAAAACAAATAGCTAATCACGTTCTTTTGCTCTGCCTGTGTGTATTAGCTCCGTCAGAAACAGCACACTGTTTTAGAGGGATGGCCAAACTAGAATTAAGGAACCAAAGATACCAAACGGCATCTTTGAAAACAGACATTTAAAGAACATGGAAGTATTTTCCTGATTCTGAAATGGAATACAATTTAAAGTACTCTCAAACCCCAATCCACTCTTTGCAAGTATTTTTGGCCCAGATTTTCTCTGAAAGTTACGAGTATTGAAATTTTAACTGTTTAGATGCCTTTGACAGTTCTGCTGCTATTTAAATAACTTGGTAAAGCTCTCTCGATTTAATAACTGTTGATTATGCCTCAAGTGGATAAAGGAAATCAAACATAGAACACAAACACCATACATATACCTAACATTTCCATTTAGAAATTTCCTGAAGAGTTTAGTACTCCCCTCTACATTTAATCTAAAGTAGTTCAGTTTTAATCTGAAATAGTAGTTATCAGTAGCACACATAAATCATTTTCTACAAACAGGGTGGCAGGGAAAGGTGTTTTCAGTCTTTTGCAGACCTGTCAAAATGTTTGTAGAAGTAATTCACACTTGCAGTAACTGAACCTATAATAGTTTTGCAATTCACTTGAAATTAAATCTCTGTAATTCAGAGGCTGACTCCTGCCCTCATTTTTCCTCTTGGTGATTACAGGCAGTAGGTTTGCTTTATGTAACTAGACCCAGTTAGCCATCATGAACTTTGAGGGTCTTAAAAATTACCTGGGATTTGAAAACTTCATTCCCATTAAAGGTAAGAGAAACTGGATGTTTTAAACTGCTTGATGACTTTGACATTTTCAGCCAGCTCATCTGAATTCTTCTGAGGGACTAATCTGTATATGTTCGCACAAATCCTGTTAAAGTCCGTGGAAGTCACAAGCATGTCTCTGGGGCAGAGTGGGACCCCCTGCTATCTAGTCACTGCAAATTAACAGCTGGGAGTGGAAGGAATGTAAAAAAGCAAAATCTCTTCACAGGGCCACATTGATATGCAGGGGATTTGCTTGTCAGAGTGAGATGTGTGATATGAAGTGAATGTTTATTGTACACTGCAGGGAGCTTCCAATAGTAGCCAAAAGGAGATATCTATAGTAGATCTGGATCGGAAGCCGTCTAAAAGCCAAGGCAGAGTGAAAGGCCTTTTGATTTAGAATGCCTTTGTGATGCTACTTATTCCTCATTAAAGGGAAAAAAAATATTGCCAGCATTTGCAATTTGAGGAAGAGGAAATTTGGAATCCTGACATTTTACCAGCACTTGTAACTTGGATATTTCACAGCATTTAGAAGTCTGTTTATCTGTAGCCATGGATGGATGAATGTGCAAAATTCAGTAAATCGCAGTAATGCTCCCGCAGGAACTCAGGGGTGGAAGAGAAAATTTTCAGAAATGATGAAAACTTTTGTCTTATAAGTCATGTAAACTGCCATGGTCCCTGAGCACAAAGACAAGCTTAGATGGTGTAGACTCTCACCTTCCCTTACTGGAGGGGCTTAAATCCTTTTGCTCACTTGATCCCTGGAAGAAAATACTGGGAATTTTTAATCTCTCTTGTGTTTGGGATGACCTATTAGAGCCTTCCTCCAAGAGAAGCATCAAGAAGGACATAATTTCCCCTTCCAATAAGAGTCACTGGTTTCTTTCACTCAGATGCTGAGCTCCACTCATGTGTGGTACAAAAGCAAAGATTACTGCTGCTTGCTGCTGCTAATGCCATATAACTTCCCACTCTTTGGTGGGACACCAAGCCAAGGGTGCCATGTCCTTGCTCAGGAGTGGAGAAAGTGCTGAATATTTATTACCTAAGGATTCATTTCTCCAGCACAGTTTTTTTCCTTCAGATCAAGCAAATAGCCAGACGACCAACACTACACTGGTTCCTTAGGCTGAAATAATCTAAAGTAATTTGAATTCAAATGTTTTGATTGGATAAGTTACATATGTTGGTTAGCAACATGTTACTGCATGAATCATATCTGCAGTGCTAATACAAATGACAATTTGAATGATGCTTTTCAAATCAAGGGTTACTTTCCCAAAAAACTTCTGCAAATTACTTTTTCAAGTGGCCACATTTTTCACTCTATTCATGCACCATTTGTGAACAGAAAATAAGGACTTTCATCAAACAATTCACTCATTTTGAGTTATTTGCCATGCTCTCACTAGGAGCAGTACTAAATTCAAAAGCAACATCCACACACATCCCAGTACACTTAGCCAGTTGGCCCAGATAGATAGCACAAATCAAAGCCAGCATGAAACGTGCAGACAAACAAAACTGGGAGAAAATAAACTGTCACATGCAGTCAAGCATTACATCAGGCTACCCAGGGAAGCAGTGGAATCACCATCCCTGGAAATGTTTCCCAAAAAGTGTAGATGTGACAATTAGGGACATGGTTTAATGGTGGACTTGGCAGTGTTAGGTTAATAGTTGGACTCAAGGACTTTGGAGGTCTTTTCTAACCTTAATGATTCCATGATTCTATGATTATGAATGTGTAGGGTCTACCACCTCACTGCTTTTGAATTAATGTTAGACACAAACCCAATCTGACTAGTGCTCATACACTTGTGTACTCTGCTTTTAATCCAGATCCAAATGGAATCTGGGATCTTCCTGAGTAAATGCACTTGGCAGTCAATCCAGTCCACCAAACTAGCCCTGCTGAGCAGATAGAACAACTCTTGAATCTGTATTCAAACATATTTGATGAGGATGTCTTGTGCCTACTGGTCCTACAGCCTCTTGAGTCATTCCGAGTTCTGATGGTTAAAATCTATCTCTTAACATGTACTTATCTGTTAGTGATAATGGAAATTAAAAGAATAACTACCTAAATGACACTAAAGATCAGGACATACAGCCTGTGATCTGCTGCCTACTCCTCCTAGGAAAAACAAATGATTTGTCTCTTCTTAACCCTCTGTCTTTCTCTTCTTTCAGAATGAAAATTCAGATTTTTTTCCACAAATGCTGGGGCAGGAGCAATAGCAGTACCAACTCAGATTTAATCTTAATTATTAATTTCCCACTAAACATCTGCATTTGGGCTTCCTCCTTTCCAGTCCTCCAGCTGGTTAATGTGTTTCAACAGTCTGTCTCATTTTAGGATTGTGTTTGCAAAGGAGGGAAGCGATGTCAGAGATCTTTGGCATCAGCAGGGCATTTCAACCCTATCTCAGTAACAGCTCTGATGTGGAAAGCAGAACCTGTCAGTGAAGATGGCCCCCAGCATCAGCTGTCTTTTCTACCTTCCTCTAGCACTAAGTTCAAAGTAAAACTTAGCAAGAAATTGTAGCTATGTCTCTTGAGCCCTATGACTTGGCACTGGCACACCAGTCTCCCATATGAGGAAACCTTGCACAAAAAATACCTTCCAGGAGCCTTCTGCCTCAAACTGGAAAACACTGAAGCACTTCGGCTCCAGGGGGAGGTAAAAAGTTGATTGCCACCTACTCAATAGCCATTTCCTTCTGGGTGATCGATGGAGTGTCGTCAAAGCCCGGCCTGGTGACAGGCGTCCGTTAGCTATTGGAGGCAGAGGACAGGAATGGCTCTGTGATAGATGATCATGGAGAAGGAAGCAGCAAAGAGCACAGCAGCAGTAAAAGGAATGAAATAGGCTTCCTGCTGAACTGAGGAGCAGGCAGTAGGATAGATGAACAGACATTGATTGAATCAGAGCATTTCTTTAAACTCAGAGCCCTGACTACAGCACTCTTATTGCACCGTGTAAAGTTTCTTCCAGTGCATGCTTGGTGACATCTTGACACACTGATTTTAGTATTGCTCATTCTATAATCCCCAGGGGAAGACATCTAAGCTCCAAACAGTGCTTTTGAGTCATTCCTTCCAACTAAACTCGTTTTCTGGTTTTCTCCCTGCCAAGGTCACTGAGTTTCTGATCTTACAAGCAGAAGCTTTACAGCAAAGGTGAGTGGAAAGATGAATGAAGATCTGCAGTGCTCTTTCAAGTTACCAGCTGGTGCAGTTCAGCCAGTGTAGTTTGTGGGCGACATTAACTGACATTATGCTAAAACTCTCCCATGTAGACGTAGTGAGAGAATGGCAGAGAGCAGGAGTTTCCTCAGAGACACAGCCTGCCCTTGTCTTGCTTTGAAAATTGCACAGTGGCACAATCTTCACACAGCACTGTAAGATAAAGCCAAGTTGTTCTTACATACATATATATATGTATATATGAGAGGTTGAGGTAGCCCTGATGGGATGGAGTAATTGGTGGAATGGGAAGGGGCTGTCCCCACACTGCACCTCTGGCTGATGACTGGGCTGAAGAGGCCATCAAGGAAACCTGAGATTTAGCAGGGGGTTCAGAAGCTGTCTCCTCTCCTGTTGCTGCAGCATTAGGAGATGAGAGAAAATATTTGGATATTAATAGGAAGGCCTTTCCTTCCCTTCCTTTCCTCACTAAGCAGCTCTTTAAATATTCTCCACAGCCTCACCTGTGAGATGCAGCTACATAAACCTGTATGTTCTCAAAACACGTGGTCTCTACCTCCACATCTCTCCTGTGCTGGTACAGTCTGAGCCAGCCTGGCCACAGGAACAGTGCTCACTCACACGTACTTTCATGTACATGGGCACAGGATGACTGAAGAAGTTAATAAGCTTCAAAGCATGCAAAACGATAATCAGAGGTTCACATCAGGACAAGGAGAGAACAGTGGGGCCTTGCAATGGACAGATAAATGACCTTTGAGTCCTACCTGTACTAGTGGGAGGTGTCCCTGCCTATGGCAGGGGGTTGGAACTAGATGATCTTTGAGGTCACTTCCAACCTTACCATTCTATGTTTCCTGTGTATTCATACACAGACCAGACTCTGTCACCAACATCTCAGTGTAGGCACACACTGGTGGAAGAGTAATCCTTGTGATGGTATCTCAATCCCCCATCATCAACATCAACCAACTTTCAGCTCCTCCCCAGGGTAGTAGATGCTATGTTGTGGCTCATTTCTTTTTTCATTATCCTCTCCATGATGTGTGAACAGCTGGGGTTTGGGATTTGGTGCACATCCAGAGCATGTTCTCACAGAGACTGAATACAGGTCCTTGCAAACAATGGGGCAATGAATTGCTTTTTTCACATATTTCAAGCCATCAGACAGCAGAAACAACTAGGGAAGAAGAAACTGCCTCAGTTTCACTTGAGTAGGATGACTTCACAAGGAGCCTTATGGAATAAGGAAGGCTACCACTCCAGGACCATGCAGAAGGCATCAGAAACAATCATGAAATAATCAGATAAAGTAAACAATCCTTCCATCTCTAAGTGTTTGGAAAGATTACATCCAAGCTAAGACTTAAGGCTTAAATTTCCTGTATACTAAACTAGAATAATATATACCTAGCAATTCAGCACTATCACACTCCCATACCCTTTGAAGGTACAGAAAAATGTATATGCAAAACACAATAAATCTATGTCTTATTGGACTCATAATTTAAATTTTTCATGTAAACTGCTTAAATATCTTTATGCATTTGATCAGCTGCCTGGGAGCAAAAAGAGATTACATTGTGTTTAATAATAAAAGGAAAACTTTGAAGCTTCATCTTCCAGATTTTTACTCAAGGATGTATTAGTCATTACATTTTGGAAACTTTTTTCTTTTCCAGATTAGTGTCTGAGATAATTCACATTTCAATCAATTAAAAAAAATTCATTATTATTTTTTATTAACAGTAATTATGCCTCTGGAAAAAAAAATACTTTCCATTAATTGGAAAAAAACAAAAAACAAAAAACACAACTTTTTTTAAACTGAAATACTCTTTTGGCATTATCTTCCCCATTTCAGAGTTCTTTTCAGGGTTAATTTCTAAACTGAAAGGCCTTGTTCAACTGAAAAGTCAAAATGTTTGCCATAGATAACTACTAAAAAGAAGTGTTGCAATACTTAAAGGAAATTCTTCGTTGCTTTTTCTCAGTTAAATTATCTGAGACATTTGACTCAAATTGTTGAACAGCTGTATTCTGACTAGTTTTTTTTCAGCAGATCTTCCGTTTACACAGAAGAAAATTATCCATTTCTCACTTCTGATATCTACCCAATGACCATCTCTTACAACTGGAAAACTTAGCAGAATAAGGGAGTACAAGAATGAGCCCAAACACAGCACACAAAATAACTGGATGTCTTGTCTAGCTCTGCAGCAATTCAGGATGTCACTGAAAGAGGTTTCCAAGCATCTGTTTACAGAAACTACTTCCACTGCCTGTACAGAAATCTCCCAGTGAAGAATATATATATAAATAAATTTTAATTACATATACTTACAGACTTATATATGCATTTTAAATGAGATTTTGAATAATTGCTTTATTTCCTTTAAAATTTATAGGAAAGAAAAGCACGTTTCAATTACCAATGTACTCCCAGAGGTATATATACACATATATCTAAATTATGCACTTTGTGGGTACAGTAAATGTTTTACTGCATGTCTTAAATGTACCAAAATTCCTATAAGGAGATAAATTTGAATAATTTTTATATATATATGTGTGTGTGTGTATGTATAAGGATATATACATGTATGTGTGTATATATATATGTATGTATGTATATACACACACACACATATATACATATATATATATATATAAAAGGATATATATATATAAGGATATATATATCCTTAGAAAATTCAGAAAATATTGAGATATGAAGGGTACCTCAGAGAATTTCATTATAACTGCACAGCACTTTTTTTGGTGCTACATAAAAGGCCTTCTTCAAAAGGTTGCAAACATGTTGTACTGCTTAGCTGGAATTGAGAGCACATTTCACTGTCCCTCAAATACCATCAGCCAGACCTGGAAGTGGAGGACTCCAGAAGACAAACAGGTTCCACCAGGCAGTTGGGGAATGGGCAGTTGTAGCAGGTGTACAACTACTACCCGATCATGGGTGTCCTGTGCCAGCCTGGATGCAGCAAAACAAGACAGCAAAGCCCAACAGCCTGATGACTGTCTTGTTCACTGTCAAATACAGATAGCTGCAGTGCAACAAAGTGGGGAAGGAGGGGCCAGTGGGGAGGGGGTTGGGGGGGACAGTGTGAAGGCAAAAAAGAAATAAAATTGTTTAAAATTTATTTCTAAAGTTGTACTCTAGGTTCTTCTTTATGCACAAAATCCATGAAAATACCAAGAAAAAGGCTGTCTGTCCCCAAACCATGTCAGCTCTGCTGACAGCCTCACTCCCTCCCCAGCCATCTCCCCCTACCCCAAAAGCAATGTAAGAAGGACAGACTCCCTAGGACACCAAGACAATATGGTATTTTTTCAGGATAACCTCAAGACTAGAGGCCAGACTGTTGGCTGGTTTAAATTGCTGCATCGACTTCACTGGAGTCCAGCTGATTTATTTCAGGGTTCTGCTCTTCACTAGGTGTACAGAGACCACAACACAGCACAATACATGCACCCACCATCCTGCCTGCCTTCCATCATGTCAGAAAAGTCCCATAAAAACTGCATTTTGCAAACACCACCACCCTGGGCCAGTCACAGGCAGGAGATAGGACTCTCCTTTTCCCCAGGGTCATGGCCTTCAAGATCCTGCCTCTCACTTCTAAAAAGCCATAAAATGAAGACATTCACTCAAGTAATCCTACCTGGGGAGGAAGCAGCAGAGCCCTCTTGGTGGGGCTGCCTGCCTCTGGGATGCATACGTCCCTGAAATTAGCTCTTGGAAATGACACCGGCATCTTAACAATCCGTGTTTAAAGGAGCTTGTCAGACAAGGGCAATTGTAACTTATACACAGCAAGGAGAGGGAGAGGGAGACTGAGAGGTACGAGTTTTGTTTAGCTTCACAGGACAAAGGATGACACATACTGATACATACCACGGAAGAACTAATTAAGCTACAGGATGACTGTTGGCATAAGTGGAGCTAGCTGACTCTGAAGACACTTAATGGAGAATAGAGATATTCTAACCACCAAAGGAAGAAGTTTTTGAAAACATAAGAAAATCTGTGAGATTTTATCATGATATTCAGCCAAGGAAGTCACAAAAATTCACTATATTATTCTAGCAGAGGGACTGGACTTAGCAAACCTTTGCATCCCTTCTACCCATACATCATATAAAAGTCAAAGGGAGTTTTACCACAAATTTAATTTCACAGGATCACAGGATGTTAGGGGGTGGAAGGGACCTCCATAGACCATCGAGTCCAACCCCCCTGCCAGAGCAGGAACGGGGACAGGAACAGACTCGATCACAGCCCACCGTGTCCCCACCAGGCACAGCACAGCCAAGACACCATCCCCTTGGCCAGGACGGGGTGCCTGGGGTGCTGCTGTCCCTCCCCAGTCTGTACAGGCAGCCAGAGCAGCAACTGCCTGTGGGAAGCACAGGGAGATGATTTGGCTCACCCTGAAATGTTAATCCTATTAGCATGTGCTTTTGGCCTAACTAATTTTGGATCTTCAAATGATTCACCACTATTTTTCAGACCAGATACGGACTTCAAACTAAATGAATGCGCAAACTCTATCGTCAGCAGCAGGACTCCAGACCTGCTTGTGCAGATCTCAGCACATAGAATAAACTGCAGTGACCACAGATACAGTTTATTAATCAATTATCTCTGTTTATTGGAGACCAGGATCTTCCTGCAGCTGCTATACTAAATGACATGCAATGACAATTATGTAAACTTTCATGGAACTCCACAAAAAGCTATCAGTGGTTTCCTGGCTGTAATTTTTAAGCTGATCTAATCTGACATATGGTGATTTTTTCTGAGTCATTTGATAGGGTAGAGAGCTAAGTAAACCCCTCTCCAAACAGCCATAAAAAGGGGTCCTGCAGTTTCTGCTACTTCTGGAAACCCAAAAGCACGTCGCTGTAAACAATCCAACATGAACACAGGAAGGATTAGATCTTACAGCAGATTTTGACCTTGAATGCATCAAATCTTTTTAAAACTGAAAAATGTTTTCAAACAAGAAGCCTATTTTAATAAAAAAGGAGTCAGCCTTCGAGATAGTGCAAGACTTTTCATCAGAAAGTGAAAAATCTAATAGACAAAAAGCTTTCATGCTAACATAGGATTTTTTTCAACAGTACACTTGCTAAAAAAGTTCAGTTTTCAGCCGTTGAAGATGAAAACATTTATAAGGGCTGCTGCCTTTTCAGTGAAAAAGTGACGCTAGCAACTCTTATGCAAATAGTGGAAATTTGTTACGTAAACACATTTTATTCAGATATTTTCCACAGCCATATTTTTTAATCTGTCTTAACTGGACTTCCATTTCTTGCTTTAGCTTAGGTCCTTTGATCCTCCGAGAACTGATGGAGCCTCTAAATCAACTATCTAGATATGTAAAACCCCTACCTTTTACACTTCAGCACAGGACTGCATATGCGGACCTGACTCTTAATATCTGGGAAACATAGATCAATAGAAAATCCACCTCAGAACATCAATTCTACAACTGATACCTACAGAGCAAAACAGATTAACCCAAAATAAAAATTGAATTATCTTACAAAGAACTGCTTATCTTGTTTACTAGAAATGACACATCTAAGTCTAGTGGAAAGAAAATGTTTGCAGAAATCTGAAGTACACAAAAATAGTGTAATGCAGCAGCTCCCAAACAGACCTGAACTCATCCTGCTTCACTTCCACCAGCATTCTAAGAGACTCTGTATGTAACTGAAGATCGCTTATTTTCACAATGGAAATCTCACTTAAACTTGCTGCAATTGACTTACAAGTTAGTGACCTCACTGAGACGTATAAGGAAGGTGCTGAGGATCTGATGGGATTTGGTTCCACCAGAAGCTGTAGTAGCTGCCAGCATCCTGCAGCAACTGGCACACAGGGAGAAAGGAGGTGAAAAAAGGGCCTAACCAAAGAGCAGAAAACACTGCTGCGAAGCTGCTTGCAGTTGAAGCAGAAGACAGAGAATATCAAATATCAGAAGGAAGTTTATCCTCGAAAGCTTCCCGGCCCTGTTTTGCACAACAAAGAGATCTGGCTAGTTCAGATAAGGGATGGATGAACATCCAAAGTTTCAGTTGCTTATTTATCTGAGACACTCCACCCTTCACTAAACATCTCCATTCCTAGAATGATGCAAGTCCCTTGATTAAAACAACATGCCACATTACTGGAATACCTCAGTCCTACTGAGTTCTCTCTGCCTGTACCATCCCCAGAGAAATATCACAACATCTGATTCTATCCTATTGCTAAACTCCCACCAACCTCAGTGGCACTAGGATTAGGCTTGAGTAAATATTTTCTATCCCTACCTAGGCTGTCTTATTCAGTCATTCTTAACAAGGAAGGATATTCTCATACACACACACACCTTTCTTAAATAAAGTTTTTCTTTGGTTTTGTTTGTACAGCAATGTAAACACCTTGCATGGAAGGGATCTTTTATTCTAGCTGCCAGAACAACTGCTCAGAATAACTGAGAAGAGTGTATATCAATAGGTCCCTCTGAGAAAGAGAAAGGACAACATTGTTGTGCTGTAGACCTTTCCTTCCCTTCCCTTTGAAATCTTGCATGTTTCAAGCAAGTGTTTGCCTCTCTCCACGTGTATTTTCAACCATTTTGTATATGCTGATTGGATGTGGCACCTAGTGACATGGTCTAGTTGATGTGGTGATGTTAGGTCACAGGCTGGACTTGATGATCTCAGAGGTCTATTTCAGCCTCAATAAGTCTGTGATTCAATGATTCTGTGACTTAGAAGATCCTGCTTGATCACAGAGCAAATCCCTATAGAGCAAATATGAGTCTATAGAGAATTCAAATCCTCTTAGCTATCTTCTACCAACCCATTGGAAGTACTGTCTAAGTTTTCTCCAGTTATTCAAATATAGAAATTCTTTCCTGCTCACCAACCTTGCAGAGACCTCCCAAACACACTCCCACCCCTGATTTAGTGAAATGTCACTTATCCATCACAGAAATGGAGCTGCTGTCAGAAGAGCTGAGCTGGAAATCACTTGCCCGACTCTCAGTACCTTAAAATTGTTGTTTTGTAGCTGGCTAAAAATACAGAGGACACAAGTTCAAACGCACATTCAAATGTGGTTACTTTTTCTCTAGTGAACTTCAAATGGTAATCCCTAGGTGAAAAACTCCTCAGATTTATCCATCATCTGTCACGCTGAGAATGGTGGACCTCACCTCCTCCTCCTCTTATCTGGCATCTGGCTCCTACCAGGTCCCACCAACACTGTTGAAAATCTCTCCTTTACATTCATATGGAAGTGAATTAGTTCATAGTTTCTTCTGATATTTTCACATCTTTGAATATCTCACCTTAATGTAGCCTTCTAGTGTCTATTTCCATCTTTTTCACTTGGTAGTAAGACTTAACCAAGTTAGCCTGGATAATCACTTAGTCTCATTTATTCCATATGTAAATCAATCAATCTGTTGTATTATTTGTTTGAAGATATTTCAGCTGTTGTTTGTATGCAAGATGCTACACATTATTAAGTTTCACCCTATGGCAGCAGCACAGTTAAACTTATTACCCAGTTTGTCTCCTTCGCAATTCAGATTCATCTTCTAACGAGCTAAAAATTAACAATGTAGATAAGGGTCATTAGAAATGTGTGCTTATCTTTACTAATATCAAATTGCACAGCTGCAACAGAACACATCATTTTATGCATTGTGCTAGAAAACTCTATGACTCCAGGAATTTCAGATGTTCCCCTGCGTTATACTAAGACAGGTAATTATCACAAAGTGCAACATACAGAATTCCCCTAGATATCACCTGCATGGTCTACCACCACAGATCTCTGCTTAAACTTAAGACCTGACCTGAATATGAATCCCTGTGTTCTTTACACTCATATAAAACCCTGGCACTTCAGCAGTTTGCAACTAATCAATTAATAGGTCACTCATAGATTGTGATGTAGTCAAATATTAACACGAGAAGAGGGTAAATGACCTCCTCCCATCACTGTAAAATCTTTGCAGTGGTGATTTCAGTGGGTGAAAAAAAAAAAATTAACCAGCTCCAGTCACTCCATGAGTGAACATCCCACTCTCAAACAGTAAAACTTTACTTGCCCTCTGGAATACCACAGCATCAATCTGTCACATATTAGGGATTCCCTTTCATGCTATTAACATACCTTGGACTAAAACAAATGCCAGTAATTAAGAGACTTGTTGAGGAAAAAGAAACAGCTTACTTAGTACTTGTCTATAGATGGATTATTTCTATGCCAATGAGGACAATTCTTGAATGTTCCCTCTTCCTAAACTTCCTTGCTTATTACTTTGCACAGAGAGACAGGACTGTGAATCTAGTGTGCACTCCTGACCCTTTTTCTCAGAGGATGGACTTTGTAAAGAGTTGCTCAGGTTTTATTCCCTTAATCCAGCTGACAGATTGTTCTATGGTCCAACCTTTTCAGCTTTCAGGAAGCTGAACTGTTCTGTATCTGGATCTTGCTCAGGAAAACAAACAAAAAAAAAATTTAGAAACTGCAGGTCAAGGTTTGTGCTGCAAAACTGGTGACAGTGATTTTGTGGCAGATATTCACACATCTGAGTCAGATCTAAACTAATGTGGCTAGATCATGTCAGAAGGGTACAGAGCCACCAGAAGTGCTGCCTCTTAGATCAATCATAAAAGCAAAGTTCAGTCCTTGCCTCTGCAGGTACATTAAAGCTACTCCCTCTTAGTGTTCTTTGTGGGCTACTAACTCTGATGCCTTTCATAAATCTCAGCCTGGTGAAAGATGTCAGATTCCCCAGCAGAAACTGGCAGGATAAAGATTTTTTTTTTTTTTCCCTAGGAATCACAGAATCACAGAATTAATCAGGTTGGAAAAGACCTCTAAGATCATGAAGCCCAACCTATCACCTAACCCTTCTAATTAACAGAACCACAGCACTAAGTGCCTCATTCGGCCTCCTTTTAAAAATTTCCAGGCATGGGGATTCCACCACCTCCCCGGGCAGCCCATTCCAATGGGCAATCACTCTTTCTGTGAAGAACTTCTTAACATCCAGCCTAAACCTGCCCTGGTGCATTTGAGACTGTGTGCTCTTGTTCTGTCACTGGGTGCCTGGGAGAGGAGACCAACCCCTGCCTGGCTACAACCTCATTTCAAGTAGCTGTAGAGAGCAATGAGGTCTCCCCTGAGCCTCCTCTTCTCCAGGCTGCACACCCCCAACTCCCTCAGCCTCTCCTCACAGGGCTGTGCTCCAGGTCCCTCACCAGCCTTGGTGCCCTTCTCTGGACACGTTCAAGCACCTCAACACCTTTCATAAATTGAGAGGCTCAGAACTGGACACAGTACTCAGAACCTGCAGTTGAGCTGTTTCTGCTTTTTGTGTATCTTGTCTTTAGCAAAGAAATTTTATTCGTTGGTTGTTTCTTTGTTTTTAACGTAAGATTTCCCCTCAAATATTTCTGGGGTTGTCATCTTGGCCAGAAAAAAAAAGGATAAATCTCACTTATAAAATCTATGAATTATTTTAATAAAAAGGTACCTGTCAAAGCTTTCATCAGANGAAAACAAACAAAAAAAAAATTTAGAAACTGCAGGTCAAGGTTTGTGCTGCAAAACTGGTGACAGTGATTTTGTGGCAGATATTCACACATCTGAGTCAGATCTAAACTAATGTGGCTAGATCATGTCAGAAGGGTACAGAGCCACCAGAAGTGCTGCCTCTTAGATCAATCATAAAAGCAAAGTTCAGTCCTTGCCTCTGCAGGTACATTAAAGCTACTCCCTCTTAGTGTTCTTTGTGGGCTACTAACTCTGATGCCTTTCATAAATCTCAGCCTGGTGAAAGATGTCAGATTCCCCAGCAGAAACTGGCAGGATAAAGATTTTTTTTTTTTTTCCCTAGGAATCACAGAATCACAGAATTAATCAGGTTGGAAAAGACCTCTAAGATCATGAAGCCCAACCTATCACCTAACCCTTCTAATTAACAGAACCACAGCACTAAGTGCCTCATTCGGCCTCCTTTTAAAAATTTCCAGGCATGGGGATTCCACCACCTCCCCGGGCAGCCCATTCCAATGGGCAATCACTCTTTCTGTGAAGAACTTCTTAACATCCAGCCTAAACCTGCCCTGGTGCATTTGAGACTGTGTGCTCTTGTTCTGTCACTGGGTGCCTGGGAGAGGAGACCAACCCCNTTAAACTTATTACCCAGTTTGTCTCCTTCGCAATTCAGATTCATCTTCTAACGAGCTAAAAATTAACAATGTAGATAAGGGTCATTAGAAATGTGTGCTTATCTTTACTAATATCAAATTGCACAGCTGCAACAGAACACATCATTTTATGCATTGTGCTAGAAAACTCTATGACTCCAGGAATTTCAGATGTTCCCCTGCGTTATACTAAGACAGGTAATTATCACAAAGTGCAACATACAGAATTCCCCTAGATATCACCTGCATGGTCTACCACCACAGATCTCTGCTTAAACTTAAGACCTGACCTGAATATGAATCCCTGTGTTCTTTACACTCATATAAAACCCTGGCACTTCAGCAGTTTGCAACTAATCAATTAATAGGTCACTCATAGATTGTGATGTAGTCAAATATTAACACGAGAAGAGGGTAAATGACCTCCTCCCATCACTGTAAAATCTTTGCAGTGGTGATTTCAGTGGGTGAAAAAAAAAAAATTAACCAGCTCCAGTCACTCCATGAGTGAACATCCCACTCTCAAACAGTAAAACTTTACTTGCCCTCTGGAATACCACAGCATCAATCTGTCACATATTAGGGATTCCCTTTCATGCTATTAACATACCTTGGACTAAAACAAATGCCAGTAATTAAGAGACTTGTTGAGGAAAAAGAAACAGCTTACTTAGTACTTGTCTATAGATGGATTATTTCTATGCCAATGAGGACAATTCTTGAATGTTCCCTCTTCCTAAACTTCCTTGCTTATTACTTTGCACAGAGAGACAGGACTGTGAATCTAGTGTGCACTCCTGACCCTTTTTCTCAGAGGATGGACTTTGTAAAGAGTTGCTCAGGTTTTATTCCCTTAATCCAGCTGACAGATTGTTCTATGGTCCAACCTTTTCAGCTTTCAGGAAGCTGAACTGTTCTGTATCTGGATCTTGCTCAGGAAAACAAACAAAAAAAAAATTTAGAAACTGCAGGTCAAGGTTTGTGCTGCAAAACTGGTGACAGTGATTTTGTGGCAGATATTCACACATCTGAGTCAGATCTAAACTAATGTGGCTAGATCATGTCAGAAGGGTACAGAGCCACCAGAAGTGCTGCCTCTTAGATCAATCATAAAAGCAAAGTTCAGTCCTTGCCTCTGCAGGTACATTAAAGCTACTCCCTCTTAGTGTTCTTTGTGGGCTACTAACTCTGATGCCTTTCATAAATCTCAGCCTGGTGAAAGATGTCAGATTCCCCAGCAGAAACTGGCAGGATAAAGATTTTTTTTTTTTTTCCCTAGGAATCACAGAATCACAGAATTAATCAGGTTGGAAAAGACCTCTAAGATCATGAAGCCCAACCTATCACCTAACCCTTCTAATTAACAGAACCACAGCACTAAGTGCCTCATTCGGCCTCCTTTTAAAAATTTCCAGGCATGGGGATTCCACCACCTCCCCGGGCAGCCCATTCCAATGGGCAATCACTCTTTCTGTGAAGAACTTCTTAACATCCAGCCTAAACCTGCCCTGGTGCATTTGAGACTGTGTGCTCTTGTTCTGTCACTGGGTGCCTGGGAGAGGAGACCAACCCCTGCCTGGCTACAACCTCATTTCAAGTAGCTGTAGAGAGCAATGAGGTCTCCCCTGAGCCTCCTCTTCTCCAGGCTGCACACCCCCAACTCCCTCAGCCTCTCCTCACAGGGCTGTGCTCCAGGTCCCTCACCAGCCTTGGTGCCCTTCTCTGGACACGTTCAAGCACCTCAACACCTTTCATAAATTGAGAGGCTCAGAACTGGACACAGTACTCAGAACCTGCAGTTGAGCTGTTTCTGCTTTTTGTGTATCTTGTCTTTAGCAAAGAAATTTTATTCGTTGGTTGTTTCTTTGTTTTTAACGTAAGATTTCCCCTCAAATATTTCTGGGGTTGTCATCTTGGCCAGAAAAAAAAAGGATAAATCTCACTTATAAAATCTATGAATTATTTTAATAAAAAGGTACCTGTCAAAGCTTTCATCAGAAAGAAAAAATGAAACAAAACAAAACAAAACAAAACAAAAACCCAAGTTGTGGCTGTATAGTGCTTTTAGGCCACCTTTTTACTCAAAGACCTTTCTGAACCAGTCCAAACTTCCTCCTTGGCCCACCATTTCTGCACAATTGAAGCTCCAGGAGGTCATAACCCAGGCTTCAAATCTTTTTGAGCTGGTACAGATAACTTTTTTTTGCACTGATACAGGCAAGATGGGCTTCAAAATGCTCATCAGAACTGTCTGACCCTCTTTCCTCTTGTTCTTGTCATGGAAGTGTGGAAATCTGAGGGCAAAATAGGTAGAAATTATGCTGCAACACTGCTGGCCAGGAATGGTGTATTCACACTTCTTCCAGAGAATACATCTTTTCAAGCATTTTTGTAATTCACATATTTGTGAACATCTAAAGGATGGCTCGACTCAGTCATCTTCATAATGAAAGTTAATAAATTTATATCCACAGTAACATACCTCCCCAGAGAACCCACACCTGGTGATCTTCCCAAAGCCATCTAGCTTCCAGAGCCATGTACAAAGTCAAGCCTGTAATTATGGCTGTGAGGGACAAACCACATAATAAGTGATAGAAATGAATCAGAAGCGGGAAGGATACAGTAAAACCCTCTCTGCTCAGCATTCAAGATGTAAGTGTGGTCAGCAGTAGGCAAGAGTAAAGATGGCAAACCATCTCCCTTCTCTGTTTCCCACTCCATGGTATTAAGAGGAAGGAAAATTGGCCAGAAGGTGGTTGCAAACAACTGCTTCTAACTGCCTTTTTAGCCCTGTCCAGGAAGCCATGATTGCAGAGGAAGAAGAGCTGTCAGTCTTTGTAATCTGTAACAGCTGTGAAGGTGGCAGGAAAGATCAAGACTTGAAGATTACTAATTTCTTCATATTAAAGCCAAGGAAGACAGACTGCAGCTCAGAAAATCCTACTACTTTAAGAAGTCATGATACCTGATCCCAAACCAGGGAGTACACAGGTATATTAGGACAAAGCTAAGATGTCATGATTTAATAAATGGTAAAGAAAGACACCCAGAACTTTTCTGTATAGATATATATTTGCTAAGATAACCTGCAGCCATTCTGAATGGTGATGAACCACATGCAATAGTGACCTCTGCACTTCATTAATGACTGAGCAGAGTTTGCAAAAGATGCTTTGCTTGGGTCCTCAAGTCAGGTCTTCATTCAAACCATGATTTAAAAACTAGTTGCCCTCTAACACCAATCTGCTGGGTGGCAGCTAGCCTTTGGGTGAACATTGAAAATCTCTCTCACACTGGTGGCAAATGCACTTTCTTAAAACAACTACCCAGATGTAGAACAACAGGAGAGNTTTTTTTTTTTTTAATTACACCTTTCTTATTCCTGTAGTGCCAGTCCAACAATTGTCAAACTCTCCTCTTTGTAAATTAAACCCCATGAAGAAAACACTTTTTCTTTTTCATCATAAAAACTTTGGTATGTAAAATTACTGACCTGTGAATCAGAGGTCAATTATTATTTCTAAATGTGTGCCTACAGACAGGCAAGTAGACACTGGACAGACCCCAAAAGGCTGTGGACTGTGTTCTGGCTGCCTATTACAGTCATTAAGTAGGTGATTCATTGCCTAGTATTTAAGACTGCCAGACTATGCATCTCTATGCAATAAAGAGGGAGAAAGAGTTGCAACATCAAAGTCAGGCACTCACAGTCAGCCATCTGCCTTACACTTTGACTTATGTCCCTTTATTGTAAATGGATCAGCACCTACCACAGTGTACTCTGATCTCATACCAAATATCAGCACCATTCTAGGTGCTTGTGTTCATACCAGGGGCCCTGATGGGTAATAAAACCAGCCCTACCTAAACTGGGACATGAACAAAGCACAGAAGGTCACTGCAAAGAACATATGAAGGAAGGCTGGCAAGGCTTTAGAGAAGAATGGCAAAGAATCCACATGTGATGCTGTGTTCATTTGCTGTG
Source organism: Ramphastos sulfuratus (assembly GCA_013399055.1). Lineage (NCBI taxonomy): Eukaryota > Metazoa > Chordata > Aves > Piciformes > Ramphastidae > Ramphastos > Ramphastos sulfuratus. The sequence goes on along the minus strand of WBNM01033664.1, from coordinate 367,559 downwards.
GCTTATGTTTCATGGAGTAGGCAGTGGGCTGCAAGCCCACAGTATTGCATAACAATCCCCACTCCACAGCATCTCTCAAAGGCTGAACCTAGGGTGCTTTGCAGGAGCAGGTGAATATTATTGATCTCCATTTTCCCAAGGAAATGGAAACATTTTAATGTCATCGAGGTTGCACAGTGAGATTCAAATTCAAAAGGTTGCTTTCCAGAGACCCACTTACCATGGGGAGTTAAGAGTTGTAAACTGGACTATCAACTTCCAATGCATTTGAAGTCAGGACTGCACTGCAAACCCTGTTCTTAATCCACTCCAGTGCTGTAGAGTAGCAGGCAATTAGCATGCCTTTGTTACATGAACTCTCCTGCAATGCAAGGCTGTCAAAATCACAGGTTTGCTGTGATCAGGTCAGGTGAGGTATTAGCCTTGGAATGGAGGGAGCAGGTGGAGGCTTTTTAGCAAAGCTATTCTTCCCTCAAGAGTGGGAGTGCAGCGCTTCCTGAACAAGCCCAGTCCTGCTTTCTCACTTAATTGTATAGCCACAGGTTCATTTCCAGCTCTCTCTCATGTCACCGGGCTGCATAAGACCTGCCAGACTTCACATACCAGGCATGAGACTTGCCTAGTTGACTCCTGTCTTCATCTCTGGTACATCAGGCAGTGATGGAGCAATGCCGCAGGTGACACCAGCAGAGAGTGAATCACTGCGGTGCAAAAAGCTGTCACGCATCACTAAAGACATAAGAGGCACAGCCAGGCCACTGGGCAAATAGCGGCAACATACTGTGTGACTCGGGATCGCTCCTGCATGCTTGATTTGCATTTCCTATTTCTAAGAACAAGATCAGGCCATGCACTGGCAGCGGGGAAGGTTGGTGGCTGTCAGGAGCAGTTACAGAAAATGGGGTTGAGTGCTGGGGGCAAAGGTGGGCCTGGTGGTTTGGTTTGGCTCATCCCTGTGTGGCAGAGCCTCTGCAAAGAACATACCCCTGCACAATCCTCCCAGTGTGAAAAAAAAAAGCTCCATACAATGTCTGGGCAACTCTGCACAGCTGTGAAGCCTTTTGAGCGGACCAGTGGCTTCCAAGTGAGCTGATCCTCCTGATATGGCCTGAAATGCTCACATACCTGAATACCCCATTTCACTGATTAGCCAGTCTGTGACTTGCTTCTGAGGACAATATTTAGTAAACATTGTTGCGATAGTAATATATTTATTCCTGTGTGCTGATCTGGCGATTTTGAGCATCACCTGGTTTAGTTTGCTCGTTTCTCTTGCAAAAACACTCACAGTCATGTAATTCATTGTGCTCATCTAATTCTTGTGTTCTGCTGTGGTGTTTGTTTGAGATTCACACATGCAGGCACACTTGAGGGGAAGATAAAATCACCCTGGCTGGGAGGCTTTATCTTGCCTATCTGTTCCTCAGATGGCTCCATTTGACTCAGAAAGGAAGAGGATAATTTGATTCCTAGCAGAAAAGCTCCTCCTTTGATCTGTTGTTTCTGCAGTTACCCATTCCTCAATAGATCTTTTTCTGTGTGATGTTTTCCTTTTGTTTTCCTTCATCCTTGTCGTATTTTAGAATAACACGTTTGAGAGAATCCACCCTTCTTCCAGGGAAACATCACATCTATGCCCTTTCGAAGCCAGGCATAACTGTAAAACAGTGCTGCCTCCTGTACCATCCTGCATCTTTAGATGATAAAACAGTATTTGCCTAGTCTTGCATTTAAGCCAGCAGATGCTAGTATTACTATATTTCAAAGGACCCAAATCAATCCATTTCCTTCATTGTCCCACTCTCACAAAAATCTAGACAGAGAAGCCTGAGGCTTTCTGGTTATTGAAGTGCTCTAATCTGGACAGATCTTAGCATTGCTGTCATAATTGATTAAGCTGTTGCCAGCATCCACTGCATCTCCTGAGAGCTGTCATGGTTCACATTCATCAGAGCATGCTCCAAAGTTCATACACTTCCACAAGGCACAGCTCAGCGAGAGTCAGGCGTCATTAGAATAATAATACTTTGCACTTGCATCTTGCCTTTCATCACAGGCTCCCAAGGTACTCTGCAAATACTTCAGAGTCCGTTTCTGCTACCCTTTGCCACACTCCATTATACTGCACGGCAATTCTCTCTCCTTCCAAAAACGTTCCACGGAGCTGTTTGCAGAGTGAGATACACCAAGGACAAGTAAACACTTATTGAAAATGTTCACAACACTTTTGAGAGATAAGTGTTATTCCTGTTTTACAGACGGAAAAAAATTATGGTCTGAACTAGTATGCTAAGGATGGCTGAAATCTACCCTGAGACCGCATTTGCCTATGCCCTATTGAGTGCCTGCAAGCATTGCCTCAGACAGGATCGAAGTACTTCCACACATGACTTTGTGAGCCCAGAATGCAACAAAGTTACACAGGATGCTTGTAGACAAAGAGAGGAGGAGCCACGCGGGTAGAAGCTGGATGTATTGGGGAGAATACTGCATTTACAGATTGGTCGAACCATCTTCTTTCAGTCCTCCCTGTGATTTACCAAAGAGGATGCAGAGGAAGCAGTGTGGGAGCTAACACAGAGGACAAGTGTTCCTGAATTTCTTCTCAATGTCTAGTCACTACAACCTCCCATCTTTTGCTAGCCTGTGAATTCTTTAGCTATTTACTGATTATTGGGGGGGGGGAAGAAAGAAAGAAAGAAAAAGAAAAAGTACATATTAAATGTATTTTTACAAAAGGAACAAAATTTAATTTTCTGTGATGCAAACAAATATGCACAAATATGCATATCATGCATATGGATATGCATATCCAATCCATATGCACAAAGATACAGTGGATACATGTTTTTTACTAGGTGTATGTAATGCACGTGCAAAGCTGAGAGAGACAAAATCAAGCACATGTTGACCTGGGTGCTCAAAGGAAAGGAGATTGACTGTGTGAACACACCAGGTAGTTTTAAAACGGAGTGTCCTCTTCAAAGGGAATTGTGTATAAAAGGGGATGTTCCTCGCTGAGGGGAGGGGGCGGGAGGTGCTGTTCCTTTATTCAGGCTGGAGATCTGTGAACAACTGACCAAGCAAGAACAAGGGAAGAGGAAACAAATGGAGATAAGGAGGTGGGGATAAGCCTCAGTTCAGCTGAGGAACTCAGTGTCTTTACTGGCTTCAGAAAAGCACAAAGGGAAAATTCAGCACAGGTCAACACTGAGAAGAGAAATTGACTTATCTCTACTCATTTATTTGATGATGACTTTGTACCTCTATTTATATGCCCTCTCCTTTCTTCCTGCCCAGACTTAAACAGAGAGAAGACAGCAGGCTACTAAAATAAAATAAAACAGCTCACGAAAGAAAGGGCAAACTGACTTGGAAAACCAGGAGCCATCTCTACTACCAGCTGGAGTTTCTCCCTCTTCTACAACCATTAAAGTTATGAAATGTTTGGATGTTTTACTAATTCCATTAAGAACCAGAAAGGCTGTTCCCACCACGACCAGAAAATGAAACAGCAGCAATCACACGGGAAAATGCTCAACTTTCCAGACTCAGCAGTTTGATCAGCACAGATACCCTCCAAATAGACAGCAACACATTTGACTGCTTTCTTACACTGAACCCTTACTCAGCCTGCAAAGCCTAACACTGTTTCTAACCTTCCTCTTTGCCTCTTTTCACCAGCAAGAAGGAATGGCCCACTGATAAGGAGTCTGACCCAGGATTCAGATGTATATTTTCTTCTCTCATATTCATGGATTACCACAGAGACTTTGTTAATTGTGTCTGTGTCCCAGTTCCCCAGCTGCGAAATGGAAATAATAGCAGTTCTATTCTGCAAAATGGCATTAAGAATATTAATTTTGAGGCACCTAGTACATTTCTGAGACACCTGGCATATGATACTAATGAAATTCTTGAAACCACCATTTCCCAGGCTCCATCTCTAGCCTGGATCATGATCTTTCCTAGAACTTCTCTAGCAGCAGCAAATGCTAATGTGACAAGCATGGGACTTTTTTTTTTTGTGTGTGTGTGTGTGTGGTGCTGTGTATGATTTTTCAGCTCCTGGAATCATATGATTATGGATAATCTTGCTCTTCATTAAAATAAAGACTAAAGTTTCATGATCAAGACACTAAAGCATAGGGAAAGAAATTAATTCTTAAAATCATAAATGCAAGAAGGGAGAAACTGAAACAGCCCCAAATTAGTTATCTTAAAATATCAAGATTTCTAAGCTGATAGTGGGTTTAATAAGGATAAAAGATTCATTTGCAAGTGCAAAGCTGACAATACCATTTTGTTGTTCTTGTTGTTTCTCCTTCAGGTGCTATTGCAGTACAGACCACATCAGCACTATTCACTCCAATTCACCAGTATAGGCACCTAAATTACAACCCCAGCACCACCTGAGTCTTTGAGAAAGTGAGAGAGTTCAGAGCTGAGTTTTGAAGCCAGCTCACACCGTGGCAATGTGACAAGTGTATTAACATTTAGCAAAGGTATGTAACGCCATGGTCTCTGCCTCAAGGAGCTCACAGCATTGCAGTACAGACAGAGGGACTGGAACAGGAAGCCACATAAAAAGAAAAAGAATTAAGCAGACATGTTGGCTACATATTCCAGCAACCACATCAAGACTGGTCAAAAGGAGGAAACTACTGTGTCTTTTAAAGCCATCCCCACTCACAAATCCAGGCCCTGGCAGTCACACACAGGCTGGCGCGGATCCGCACGGCTTCCCGTGCCCCTTCCCAGGGCCAGCTCTTCCTCCTCCACCAGGCTGCCTGCAGCAGACAGGTCTGCATAGTTAGCTGTAAGCCACACACAGAATAGGATTACTGGCTGGTTCAGCTAGTGAAAGCAGGCACATGCTACATACAATCTGATGTAATTTTCAAACCTTATCATTCCTCACTCTATGCCAGACAGAGTGACTAAAGTCTACCAGTACCAGGACCCTGGTGCTCTCATCACAACCTGCCTTGCACAGACCTCAGTCCACCCCAGACACCCATACCTTAGAAGCACCAAGACCCTCCTACTCCAGCATTGGGATAAATCATGTCTGTATCAGCCTGAAGGAGAGACGGCTGTGTATGGCCTAGGTCTCATCAGAGAGGGGAAGCCTGTTCTTCCTAGGACGATGGAAAACTCCCAGGCAATCACACAGAGGAAAGAAAATCTTCTTGAGAGCTGAAGACTCTCAGGCACACAGGACTGTGGAGGGAGTTGATCAAGGTCATACAGCAAGTCCCTGCTGGTGCTGGACTCAAACATGAGAACCTCTAACCCTAGGTTATACTATACTATCTTCAGTCTAACCAACTCAGAAGAGGGCAAATTAGGGTAACAAATTAAGATTAAGGAAGCTTTCTCTAATATTAGACATACTAGCACCTCCAGATGATGATGTTGGTAGCAAGAACCTGTTCTGAAAGCTGTACAGAAAGTGATTCATTCTAAACTTCTCTGTGGAGATAACCTCAAGATCACTTCTTTGGGTATCTCAAGTACAAACTAGCAAATTTCACAGTTTAAGCCACCTTGTGCGGACACAAAAGGCAACATAGCCTGATTTTATCTACCAGAAGTGGTCAGTATCTCTCAGATATTTAGCATTTCTCTGCAGTGCGGTGCACTGCACACCCTGCTCTCCCCTGTATAGTTTATTGCTTCCTTAAAGAGAAAAAGTAAATGGGCCAGATCTGCAGCTGGTGTAAATCAGCATCTCTCTCCTGAAGTCAATGAAGCTACACCAGCGGGCACTAGCTAAAGATCTGGCCCAGTGAGTTTAGTGCCATGAGGTTATGAATCACTGTTATTATGTGGTGCTGCATGTAATTGCCTGATCCCTTTTCCCCATCTCCCCAAGGGGTAGAGAGCAGCCCTCCTTGTAATGCTGCCAGCAGCAGGGGAAGATGAGAGCGTAATGTTCAATCATCTTTTGCATGTTTTTCCAATAGTAAATCACAGCAGGGGATGTGACCCCCTGCTAATTGGAAGTCATGTCCTGTGGGGTTCTCTCCTCCCCTTTTACTCCAGTGTATGTATATTTGTATTAAATACTGATAAATGGTACAAATGCAGAGACGTGGTAGATACTGTGCAGTTGTGGCTATAATTAATACCAGAGACCTGGTTTTCTCTATTTTCAAGTATGTGCAATCATGGTTTTGGTAGGTTTTAGCATAAGATGCTAAAGCTGATGGAGATTCCTTCAGCGAAACATTACTTAAGACATTTGAGCTGTTTCTGTGTTACAGGAAGATAATATTTCTTTCAGTACCATCTACCACATGGTCTGAAATCCCTCCATGACCACTTTGTGTTTTTGAAACAGGGAAACCTAGAGATGGTAATGCAGTAGGCAGGAAGCATTTCTGTGTAGATCATCAGCAAGCCAGTTTAGGTTTTCAAAGGGATTTAATCCAAGTGAAATTCAACCCTGTGGTCAATGAAGCACTTACATTCCTCCCAAAGCTCGGCAATAAGGTGTAGGCACCCAGGGGTGAGACTGTCAGGCAGAGATTTCCTGAGGGGTGATACACAGGCTGTGACAGCCTGCTGCCATAATGGGGTGATGGGTGTCACTCAGGCCTGAATGCTCTCCTCCCTCTTTTTGGGACCAAGGTCACCAGACCTTCTGGTGGTGTGCACTGTTGCAACGTGGAGCTGCTACAGCAGGCACTGTGCAGAGACCACTTCTCTCCCCAAGCTTCTTTCACCCCTTAGGGCAGTGTCTCATTTTTTTACAACCTTATACGCCCACAGAGTCAACTTGTTCTACATGATGTCCCCAGCAGTGAGGGGCAGACGCTCTGCTAAAAGGACTGGGCCATAACCAAGCATGACATCCCAGCAACATTACCACTAGCCTCTTCCTCCACTCAGTGCCAACATATCAAATGTGTTCTCATTCTACAAACCAACCCAACCCTGTACCTCACGCGTAGCAGGGTGATACTTGAGAAGCCTGTGACATCACAATGCTGTGAGACAAAATTACACACTTTTGAAACGTACCCGGCCCTGATTGCATCATCAGAGATGTACCAAGAATATGATTAGGGAAGGATAAAAGGTGCTTCTTTAATAACGCATTAGCTAATGTGTTTAATGAATGCATTTTAAATGCCAGCTGCAGACAGAACAAAGTGTATTTCGACACACATTAGCTGATCAAGGGAAATCTCAGGAGGAAGTCTAAAGGGAACAAATGAACTTGGAAAACTGGAGAATCCAGCCCACAGAGAAATGAATGAGAATTAGGACCCTAATTCAGCAAGGTATTTAAAGACAAGTTTTTAAAGGCACTTAGTGAGTTAAACATTTAAATACCTTTAAAAATCTCAGCCACCAACATGCGACGATCTCTAAGTCTGTGTTCAGATTCATTCCTGTTCATTTCAGTAGAGTAAGCAGTACTAAAGTGTTCTGCTGAATCAGGACTTAAATCAAATTTAACAGGTTAATCCAGAAATTATCTAAATCCTATACAAGCTACGAAAGGAAAATTCATCCTCCCATTTTCAGGTACTGGAACCCTCTTGTAAAAATCACTTCTCAGTATTTTATTAAATGCTGTGGGTTAGTTTAAAAAAAAAAATCTACATAGCCAAGTAATCGTTCTGCCTCAAATTCTGTCAGATCTTCTGAGAAGAGCTGAGATTTGAATTTCAAACAGCAGAATTGATAATCAATCACTGTACAATAATTTGGAGATTTACTAGGCAGAATTATCCACAGGACACATAGAAGTGATGTTTAATAAACAGCTCTTCTCTCATTTTGTTTTCTTCACAGAGTGATGTGCCATTGGAATGGGCTGCCCAGGGAGGTGGTGGAGTTGCCATCCCTGGAGGTGTTCAAGAAAAGACTGGCTGAGGTGCTTAGTGCCATGGTCTCATTGATTGGATAGGGCTGGGTGATAGGTTGGACTGGATGATCTTGGAGGTCTCTTACTTGTTGGAGCGGGTCCAGAGGAGGGCCCGAAGATGATCAGAGGGTTGGAGCAGCTCTCCTATGAGGACAGGCTGAGAGAGTTGGAGCTCTTCATCCTGGAGAAGAGAAGGCTTTGAGAAGGCCTTATAGTAGCCTTCAGTATCTGAAGGGGGCCTACAGGACAGCTGGGGAGGGACTATTTACAAGGTCTTGTAATGACAGGATAAGGGGCAATGGGTTTAAACTGGCACAGGGAAGATTTAGACTGGATGTTAGGAGGAAGTTCTTTACAATGAGGGTGGTGAGACACTGGCACAGGTTGCCCAGGGAGGTTGTGGCCGCTCCCTCCCTGAAGGTGTTCAAGGCCAGGTTGGACAAGGCCTTGAGTGACCTGTTCTAGTGGGAGATGTCCCTGCCTATGTCAGGGCGTTGCAACTAGATGATCTTTGAGGTCCCTTCCAACCTTACTATTCTATGATTCTATGATTCAACCTGGTTTATTTTATGATTCTATCATCAGGAATACAAGGCATAGTTTCTGCTGAACACTAACTCAGCGGGAATCTTAGAGAGGAGGAAGTGAGAGGAAGTTCAGGTGCCATGGGAATGGGTTCTGTGTAATAGCACAAATCATATCTAGTAAGTCCTGCTCTCAGTGAGTGAAAGTGGCAGAGAATTAAGGAAATTCAGAAGTTTAAGCATCTATTTCAACTGGATTGGTAGAGAGTGATGAAGCTCCTGCACCAGGATTCTGCCACTCCAACTGGCTGCTCATAAAAAAATGTCTGCAAACATTTTAAGAGGGAATGGGAGGGATTGAAAGGTGAAGAAGAGACCCTTGACACTCTCTAGTTCTTTTGCTCCTGCAGTGAAAGTAAAAGCAATCTGTCCCTATCTCCAGAGCTTGTGCTCTCGTTGCTGCTTGTGTTCCATAATCACCAAGCTTTGTTTGATCTTCGATCCACTGCCCTGCTTCTTTGCTAGCTTCAGGATGCAGCAAACTCCACTGCTGCCCTGCTTCCCCCCTCTTACACCCCTGATCCTGTCACAGGCAAGTGCTACCCTCAAAGTAAGTCAAAAGCACTTTTTCAATAAGGACAATACAGGAAGTGGTTTAGTCTGTACCGTGAAATAGTCACTTCACAAGGAAGAGTGCCCTCATGCTTGTAAATTGCCTCCAAAGTGCAACTCTCAGTATGCACAGGCCTAAGAAATTGGACTACATGTCTTGTACTCCCATTACTATGATGGAGAAGGTTTGAAGGGGGTAGTGCTTTCAAAAATGCATTTTTAACTACATTTTTATTTCCTAGGTCATATTATCTTATGCATTGGGCCTAACTTGCACTACAAAGCATCAAGTACATCTATTTGATTAAATGTGTGAAAACATCATGTTCCTGAACAAAATTATGCTACACTGGTAACCTGAACTGGTGTGAATTATGCTGACAAAACCCACTCAACAGCTTGCAGAAGGGTTGTTGCTGTGATTCTGCTGCTGGTGGTTTCACAGCGAAGGAGAGTGGATGATACTGATGGTGTAACTGGCATTACAAAATGTTTTAGGCTGAGGTGGGATCCTTGGCTCACTAAACTGCTGCAACATGAAATATTTCTGGCCAGCCCTCTGCCAGCAGAGTACTTTGTGTGCTCAATGGCATTCAGAGTAACCAGGTACAAACTATCCAGGATCTTTCGTTTAGAACCCTCTATCAGCAGTACTTGTTAAAGGCTATTTCTGACAGAGGTTAATAACAAGCAGGCAGAGGGCATTCATGGGTTACACCAAATATTTGTAGTCAAGAGCTGCTGAAACTAGAAGGATGCTGGCAGCTCAACTCTGTGCTTAGTGACAACATGGAAACTCTCTGGAAACTCATCAAAGCCATAGCTTGCCCTGGTCTTCACTTCAGTGATCAGCGTCAGAAGTCTGTCCCTTGGAGTCCCCACTGGGGCTGTTTCCAAATGGGTATGAGCAAAAGAGCTGTAAGAGTAGAAATGTTAATGTCTTAGCTAGTCAGATTCCAGAGGTACAGCTATGATGGGCTAAGACTTAATCTGTGGAAATATCAAAATTTAGGGGCAACAATGATGTTCCATTTGAGAAGTAGAAACCTACAAATATTTCTCTGGGGCACAGAAGTGGGAAGGGGAGGGGAAAGAAATACTGAAATCAGAAGCCGTTAGAGTATTTCCCACTATCTAAAGTGGCTTCTAGTGTTTCATATGAAAATTCTGAAATCTTTGAAGGCCTGGCCAGTTCCAAACTTTCAGAGCCAGAGAATAGCAGCTGCTGACTTCTGAGCGCCTGTACAAGAGGTCAGGAAGTGTCAATGCCCCAGCATAAGCCAAGATCGTCAAATTTTCCAAACTCCCAAGAGCATAGTGGTGGAATGAGCAGTGGTTCCACAACCTGGTGGTACAACAGCTCCATTTCATTGCTTCTATGATGATGTGGTGTCAGAGACTTCATAAGTGCTAGAAACTTTTGGACTATGTGCGTGAGATATATTCTCTAGGACTTTATTTTCTGGATGCCTGGGTTCCTCATCATTCAGTGGAGAGGTTTTTATGGAAGTCTCCTTGGTCAAAGCCTGTGAAGTGAATATCTAGCTTCAGCTGACCATTTTTCTTGTGTTCTTCCTAAGGAGCCCATGAAGACCACGAGGAAGCAGAGAGTCTCACACTGAAAACTTCTATGCATTTGGTAAGTCCAAAGGAAAAGAGAGATTCAAGTGTCTGAATGCTAGGGTCAAATCCCACCTCCTCTACTGACTCTCTCTATGGCCTCATTGCCTTGCCTAAGTTTCTACAAAACATAAGGATGCCTGCATTTCTATTTTGAAAGCACTGCGTAATAAAAAGTACCATAAGAAGTGTTACCCCCATGAGTTAAGCTTTGCAGAACAGGGCTTATAGGAAATTGATTGCTTGTGACTTTATTTTTAAGTGGGTCTATTTTCCAAGAGAAATGCTTCTTTTGGTGGCTGTGTGCAACTCAAAACTGTCAGGTTTCATTTCATGTGTTAGTCAGAAAGTAAGAGTAGATGTAGATATAAGTAAGAAGAGGATGATTACGGGACTGGAGCATGTGCCTGCTGAGGAGAGGCTGAGTGATCTGGGGCTTTTTAGTCTGGAGAAGAGAAGACTGACAGGAGATTTAAGAAATGTTTATAAATATCTGAGGGCTGGGTGTCAGGAGTTGGGAGGACAGGCTCTGCTCACTTGCTCCCTGGGATAGGATAAGGAGAAATGGATGCAAGCTGCACCACAGGAGGTTCCACCTCAACACAAGGGGGAACTTCTTTACTTTAAGGGTCACTGAGCACTGGAACAGGCTCCCCAGAGAGGCTGTGGAGTCTCCTTCTCTGGAGACTTTCAAGGTCTGTCTGGATACGTTCCTCTGTGACCTGAGCTAGATTGTATGGTCCTGTTCTGGCAGGGGGGTTGGACTCGATGATCTCTTTGGGTCCCCTCCAACCCTTGACATCCTGTGATCCTGTGATATGTGTCCCACAAATCTTATAAGAAACCCTTACAACTGCCCATTGACACAGTGTATGAAATTGCATACACTGGAGTGGGCATTTCTCCTGATTTTCTATTGAGAAAGTGGGAGGAAAACACCTTTTGTTCTCTGGTGAGGCTTTAATTTATGTGCAAATGTTCACTGAGTTTCCTGGAAATGGGAAACCAAACATGTTGAGAGGAAAAAGAAAAATTCCAACAATCCCCCCACCTCTACCCACAGCACCTCATCTCCACCCAGCTGCCCTCACATAAAAAACAAACAAAAAAAACCCCAAACCCACCAAAGGAAAAAACCCACCTTTGCTTTTTATCAAAGCATCTCTCCTTTCTGCTGCTTTTCAGCAGCACATATTTGAAGTAACTCAGTAAACAGGAATGAGAAGGAAAATTAAATAAACCAAGCAGTTCACAAAAATGGAAGGCTTAAGAAACAAGTATGGGCCTAAAGGTGGATAAGTAACTGCTATTTTCAGTTCATTAGGAGATGCCTGAAAAAGCCTTCACTCCCAGAAAATGGTAAATCGTAAAGGATTTCTCGAAGATGAGTCATTTTCAGAGAGAGACAGAGCAAAGAGAGAGCAAAAAATAAATCAAAGCCAATGAGAATTAGCTAAGTAAGTAATTTTGAGAACCCTGTGTCAGGTTTCAGTGTCCCCACATATCTGGGACAAAACCTAGACCTGCTTCCCACAGAAAAAGCTTTTGGAAGTACAGTCAGGGGACTTTGAATACTTCCCGGCACTGAAAAAGATACCTGAGAGTAGACGAATGTCCTTTCCAATATTGAGACCAACTGAAAAACAATCCAAGCTGTGCAACGGTGAATAAAAATTCCTGGTTAATGAATCTCAGCAGATACTTGTTATCTTTTCAGGCTCTTGAGTTAATGATTTCTTTGCCAGATGACGCTTGTAACGGCTATGAATTGCATTTCTTTCTGTGAAGTCCTCATGCAGTTCAAGCATGAATTTCACTTGCTTTCAAAATGAATAAAAAAACTAGGAAATACATATTTTCAAACCTTCTATGTTTAAAATCCTTATCAACCCTTGTTTCTGCAGAGATACATGTGTCAAGCATATATTTACTACCCTAAAGTTGACTAAAGGTAGCAGAAAGGTTGGACGTTGTCCCATGTCAGGCCTTTCAAAAGGTGAAGGGAATAATTTGTGTGTGAGGTGCAAGATTTTAGAATCCCTTTCTTCCTCTAGCATCTCCTCCTTATCACTGTGGTTGCAATGAGGGCAGGTTTTCTTGTACCTTCTACCATGGATGTGCATGAGAAACAGAGCATGCTCGGTTCCCTTAGATTAGTATTTCAGCATAATTTCTAGGTTTCTGATCCTTTGTGTCTTGTATCCTATGGCAGGTACAATGAGTCAGCAAATTCAGGAGACAGAGATGATAAAAAAGTTAAATATGCAGAAATCTAACATCACATTACCTTTACTCCAGTGCCACAATAGGCAGCTACCAAAGGAAGATGCTTAAGCCTGGTCTGTTCCCACCCACAGCCACCCCTTGCATTAGATCTAATTATCTTGAAGAAAACAGGTCTGTTTGCTAAACCATCAGAAAACAAATCTTTTTTCCCTTGTGTGTGGTTTGTTTCCATGTCAACTCATCACACGTTCTCATGATATGCAGATGCTATATAAGGGAGGGACAAGAATATGTGAGTGGGGGCAGAGAGGGGAAAGTGGGTTATATCAGATTAAATTGGACATAAAACTGCACCCCAAATCTCCAGTGGCACATCTAAATCTACCAAAACAGTCATCAGAAGTCTGAATGGGATTGAATTACATGAGAATCCATCAAAGTTTTTTGTTATATAAAGACAAACTTGAAGGTTTGAGGAGTTAAGGTCATAAGTACAACCATGAAATTAATGTTTAATGGTTTATTTTTAATATAACAAAGGTCATTTAATTCCAGGAATAATAGTAATAAACCTGTAGTATATTAATATTTAAAGACTGAAATGGTGTTAAAATGGAGAGCAAAGATATTTTATCATCAATAGTCCTTGTAAGTTATCTCTATCATAAGGATTTGTTTTTCATTAAACTGGTGAAGGTAATGTTTGACAACTCTATGATACCATAATAAAGTAAGCACTCCTTTTACCAGCTACGTGAAAAGTACCAATGTTACATCAGGTACCTAGCCCACAGGTGTATTTCATGCAGCACATATCATTTGGATCACTTAGGGATTTTAAAGAAAATCAATATTTGAGTTTGTGTTAGAGAAAAAAAAAAAAATCTAAAAGTTCTTAGAGATTCATTATTAGAGATCTTGCTTTTCACTGTATGATAAGATGTTAACATTTCAATATAGGAAGGTTGCAATGTGATGAAGGGTGTTCATCTCTTAACTTGTCTTTTGGGCCAAATAAGCAAATAGTGCATCTAGCATCATCTGAAGACTTTCCACACAACTACAGAAAGCTAAATCTTACTAGAGACCATACATTTCAGTGGCCTAAATTTGTCTCCGTTTTTATTAATAATACACAATATAAAGCAGATCTGAGAAAGCATTTTANGATTCTATGATTCTATAATACACACAGCATTAGAGACAACTCTGCCAGAATACGAGATTCAGTCCTACACATTTTCAAATGGGATTTTGATGTATGTTCAGAAAATAGCTAAGAGGATAATATGCTTTATCAGTTAGCTCTATCGGGAACACGACTGTGGCACACACACAGAGTTCGAGATAATTTTAGTAATTATTTAAGGTATTGATATCGAAGCTTATGCTGAAGCATGCTAATTCCTGCCTCTGCCTATGTTAGCCCTATTAAAGATAGCTTGTCTCTGCAGATATCCACAGCTGCACTACAGACTAAGTCAGAATGACTTTTGAAGATGAAGTGAGAAAGAAATCCAGAAACTTGACCTCAGCTCAATAGTAAACACTGTAAACATTGAGCTTAATGGGATGGGAGCAAAAGTGTTAAAGATGTGTGGTGCAGAATCACAACCTGTAAGATAAACTATCACTATCCACCACAGACAACCACAAGTCCACCAATAATTTGGGAACAGACTCTTTGAATATTTGCCTGCATTCACAGCTCCATGGACAAAGAATATTGAGTCATGCTATCAGTTTTTTTGAGTTTTACATCTGCCAGAAGGGAATTGTGCTGCCCAAATAGTTCATGTTACACAACTGCTTGCCCTTTCCCAGACACTCACACTGACGTGACACATAGCTCACCATGCTGATGTCACTAGTCAGATAGGACCTTGATGTCTCAACCCAAGTGTTCCTTTACTGAAGACTGGCTCACTTTTGCTGAATCTGATAGATAAAATATTTATGAAAGGTGCAAGGAGCTCATTTGTTAAGATACAAGTGGTGTTAGCAGAGTGTCTCTGACTGACATGAGTAATTAATTAAAAATACACTGCACTGCCTTATCCAGACAGAATACAGATTTAAGAGTAGAGGTCCAGGCTAAACCCTTATTTTCACACACCAGCAGATGGTACTGGAATTCTGTTGCTGTAAGACCCCATCATCTTTTGACTAATTCTCACCTTCATGGCACCACTCAGAAAAACACAGAGCAGCCATGGTATGGGGGAAAAAAAAAAAAAAAAAAGAGTATTCGTCCTCTGGCAATAGACTTATTACAAAGTGCTGGTTCAGCAGAGCAGGAGAAGCAGAGGACCTGACTTCTGCTGCACAGTACTCCCTCCTTTTTTTCCAGTAAAAGCTTGATGTTAGAAGCCAGTTCCTAAACAGAGTAGTAGTTTAATTTATCAGAATTATGCATGCACAAAAGAGAAAACATTTATCAAAGCTTCCAAAAGTGAGGGAATTGCAGTGAGGGTGAAAATCTGTCTATAAGCTGTGCATTTGGAGGGAAAAAAGGTCTCTTGTGTTTAGAACAAGGATGAGGTCCATGGCTATCTTTTATGTCACAAGTGCATCTGCAGACCTTAGAAGTGTTAGAACTCTTATTCAATAAGTGTACCAAAGAAATAGAGTAAGGTATTTGGCTGGGGAAAATGAGAATTTGGCAACAGCATTGATACGTAGGTGAAGTTTACACAAGAGACCTGAAGTGCTCCATTCTAAGCAGCAGCACAATTCTTTGCTACCAGTCCCTTGTCCTACATCATTAGGCACACTCTTCCCCTGCCACAACCTTTCTCTTCTGACAAAGCTTATTTCTTTGGGGCAAAAAAAAGCACACTGTCAGATGCATCTCCAAAGAGAGAAGCTACTACTGTGTCCAGTCCAAAAATCCTGTTTGCATTATAGCAACCTTTTGGTATGAATCTCAACAAGTATTTATAACCTTGACTGCTTATAGGAACAGCTCCCACCAAGTTCTGAGGAATTTGGTTCTATGAGTTTTGGTTTATTAAAATGTAAAGCACAAATTATAATTCTTCCTTACTTACTTGAGCTCTACAATTTGTTCCTTAGTGTGACATTATTATGTAGGCACCAACAACTCACTGGGAGATTTTCAGGCAGCATCTATTGCAAAAAGTTAAATAATCCCAGGGTCATTCCCAGGGAAAGGAGCTTGAGCATCACCACTGTTGATGATCCCTAGCACAGTCTGGGTCTGTGCCAGGTAGCATTCTTGGAAAGAAATTGCCAGGCACAATTTAGATTCTTCCATGAATGAAAGACCATTTCCAACAGGTGGTTTGGATGTAGCAAACCCATCTGGTGTAATAAAACAGGTTAATTGTAGGAGATGGGGCACTCAGACCCAGTGCCAGGGAATGGCCTTGAGTGCAACTACTTTCCTGGACATCTGTTCAAGCAGTGAGGGAAGGAAGAACATGGCAAATCATTAGCAGTTTTAGAACTGTGTTTATCATTGTCATGGTTAAACATGTAAATAAAATGACGGAATGCTGCTATCATTAAGTATCATAATTCCAAGATTGTTTGGCTATGCCTGTGATAAGTAATAAAGTCCAGAGCCTGTCTGTGGATAGGACAGATGATGTCCAGGCAGCTGTACTACCCTTTCCCTCCTTGGTCAGGCTGCCAGATGCTGAGACATCAGCCTAGGCTGCCCCCAAAGCACGACAGAAAACTGTAGGAGAGCTATCCATGGATAACAGTATGACAGAGCTTTACTCCACAGCCTGAGCCATCATACTGGTGACTAGTACATAACTCTGTGCTCTGGAGCCCTCTGCAAATACAGACAGTACAGCAGGATGAATGCTTGTACTGGATGAATATCTGCAGCACAGTAAATACTTTCATCCCCATTTTCTTTACCCTCAAGACACAGCATCAGTTCAGTGACAGTCAGTGAATGATGCAAGTGGAAGCAGTCCAGGGCTCCAAAAGGAAAACCCCCTTCTGTGTGAAGCAGAAAGCAGAGGTCCTCAGCCATGGATTGGTTTTCAGTTGATTCAGCACTATCAAAACTATTTCTGTCCTTGCTCACGAGATGTGGATTTTTTTTTATTTTTTTTTTTTTTAATCTTTCAGTGCAGACCTGGAAAGTAGGTCAGGTAGAATAAGTATGACAAGACAGGCCACTCACAGGGAGGTGGAAAGTTCAGCTATTATAAGTAGAGTTGTGACAAGTTTAGATTTGGCATTCGCTGATCAAGATCTCTCAAATAACTTCAACCTTCTCCTGAAAGGACAGTGTGCCTGTATGTGTCCTTAAAATGTTTTGTGAAATTAACTGTAGAAGCCAAAGGATTTATTCTAGGGGCTGAATATTCCATTAACTAAGCAAATCCAATGTACTTGAGACAGTATAATATGATAATTTCAGAAATTACACTTAACATGTCAGTTTTAGGGCACTTCATTTTTAACTACATTATGTTAATGAGGGAGATCTGATTAACAATAAAGCTAACAACTGTGTATGACATGATCCATATGCCTATTAAGACATATTAATGCAATGTAATGAAACATTTTCAAATAATAACATTGTTATATATGGACTATCTAAATTTAATTTTCCACAGAAATGAACAACGCTGGCATTATTTGTTATAAAGTACCCCCTAGCTTTCAGATAGATTTCAATTAAAAACAGAATTATAATAAATACATATTTTTTAAGGTAGCTCCTTAATATTAATGCCAGTAAAGTTGGTAAGCTTGTATAATCTGTAGTATAAGAATATGTACAAAAGCCAATTAGGACTCCAAGTCCCAACCAAAGCAGTTACAAGTCTGATCACTTACAAGCTAACAGATGTTAATGTGGAGTTCACATTTCTGCAGACTTCATGTCAGATCCCATCACACATTCATCCATAGAATCATAGAATCAGTCAGGGTTGGAAGGGACCACAAGGATCATCCAGTTCCAACACCCCTGCCATGGGCAGGGACACCCTACCCTAGATCAGGCTGGCCAGAGCCTCATCCAGCCTGGCCTTAAACATCTCCAGGGATGGGGCCTCAACAACATCCCTGGGCAATCCATGCCAGGCTCTCACCACTCTCATGCTGAAGAACTTCCTCCTCACATCCAGTCTCAATCTCCTCACCTCCAGCTTTGCTCCATTCCCCCTAGTCCTGTCACTACCTGATAGCCTAAAAAGTTCCTCCCCAGTTTTTTTGTAGGCCCCCTTCAGATACTGGAAGGCCACAAGAAGGTCGCCTTGGAGCCTCCTCTTCTCCAGACTGAACAGCCCCAACTCTTTCAGTCTGTCCTCGGAGGAGAGGTGCTCCAGCCCTCTGAGCATCTTTGTGGCACTTCTCTGGACATGTTCCAGCAAGTCCACATCCCTCTTATAATAGAGGCTCCAGAACTGGATGCAGTGCTCCAGATGGGGTCTCACCAGAGCAGAGTAGAGGGGGACAATCACCTCCCTCGACCTGCTGGCCATAATTCTCCTGATGCAGCCCAGGATCTGGTTGGCTTTCTGGGCTGCAAGTGCACACTGCTGGCTCATGTTGAGCTTCTCATCCACCAGTCCTATTGCTTGTCTCATTGATCAACTCCAAGGCACATCCAGTCTGATGTTCTCATTGCATTACAGAATTCTATAGCACCATTTTTGTCAAGACTGACAACAGGAGAAAGGTTGGTTCAGCAGAACACTAACATAGGATTTCGGAGATGTCAGTTCTAGCCCCTCCTGGATCACAGGCTCTGTGGCATGGAGCATATACATTTAAAGACTACAGAAAGTTTTTTGTTCCACTTTCCATTGGGGTGTACAAGGAAGAACAAATGATGCTCTATAATGCTCAGGTACACTGGTGATGATCATGCAGGCACCCCCAGCAATTCAGTACTTTCTGTTGTCACCATCAGGAGTCTACATTCAACACTCACAGACTTAGGACTTGCCCTAGTGCTGACTAGGGTGTTTGTCCAGGTTTGAGTGGCCTCAAAGTAATTTGAAAATTCTTTTTGAATACAATAATTTGCATATTTCATGTTCTAAAAGTCTACTAACTCCTGGCAAGATCGTGGACCAGATCCTCCTGAAGGCTCTGCTAAGGCAAATGGAAAATAAAGCAGAGGTGATTGGTGGTAACCAGCAATGGCTTCACCAAGGGCAGATCTTGTCTGACAAATTTGGTGGCTGTTTATGATGAAGTCACAGCAACAGTGGACAAGGGAAGGACAACTGATGTCATCTACCTGGACCTGAGTAAGGCATTTGACTCTACCCCACATGATATTCTGGTCACCAAGCTGGAAAAACATGGACTTGATGGTTGGAGCACTGCTGGATAAGGAATTGGCTGGATGTTCACATGCAGAGAGTGGTGATCAAGGGCACAATGTCCACCTGGAGACCAGTGGCAAGTGGCATCCCTCAGGGGTCAGTGCTGGGACCAGTGCTGTTTAATATCTGTCTCAGCAACATGGACAGAGGAACTGAGTGCACCCTCAGCAAGTGTGCAGATGACACATTCTTCATATTTTAGATTGCAAACTAGTAATAATAATCAACATTCTGAGCTAACTTTCACAAGGGAAATATGACACATTTCTCTTACAGTCATAAAAACTTTTGTGAGCTACCATAAGTTTTGGAGTTCC
Organism: Ramphastos sulfuratus; assembly: GCA_013399055.1. NCBI lineage: Eukaryota > Metazoa > Chordata > Aves > Piciformes > Ramphastidae > Ramphastos > Ramphastos sulfuratus. The sequence continues at coordinate 348,046 of WBNM01033664.1, read as the reverse complement.
CTAGCTTCTTAATGCTTCATCTGACATGCATCAGACTGTGTAATTGCTGGTGGGTTTTAAAGGTGACAGGAGGTGAGGGGTTTTGGTTTTGATTTGGCCTCTTTTTTTGGAGGTGCAGATTTGTTAATTCTTGTTTTGCATACAATTTCATAAGTATCTTTAAAAATAAGGAAACAAAAAAATCTGGTGTAGTGCCTAAAGTTTACCTGTTCTCATACTTTTCAAAATCTTTATTACAAACTCTGTGGGAAACTTTCTCGCTGTGGATCTCCTCAGCGCTTGCCTAGCATCCCTCTTATGTACAGAGTTTTACCTTCCCTTAAAATCTTACTTAACTTTCCCAGTGTTTGGTTCCTCTTGAAAATGATCAGCATACCTGTAAGTCATGCACCTAAGCTGCTGCACACTATTATGGGCTCAGTGGAGCTCACATTTGAAATACTGGTAGAGCTCACACAATATAAATGTTAATCATGCACAGGTCCATATTTATCCACCTTTAAGGTCCATGTAATATTTGTTTCCTCCCTCTTCCTATGCATTGTCATTTGGCCACCTATGGCTTCTTCAGAAGGCAACATTCAAATAAGCCACATTTGTCCAAGAGCCAAATAAAGTGAAGCCAAGCCAAAGTGATGGCTCATAAAGTGTCTTTGCTCGTAGTTCCCATCTCACACATTTTGGTGTCTAATGGTCACAACAATGTTAAAAGAAGTCTGCCATTCTCCACCATATCCACAGCATAAGATAAAAAGCCAGTACAAAAGCCAACTGAACTCATGGAGACAGCATGCAGAAGTAGGTAGAAATTAGTTCCCAAGACATACTAGGCATTGCACAGGAGACATTTGCAACTAGATCCAGAGGCATTAAAGCATTTATATTTAATCAGTTTCTGGGCTGTTGAGGCCACAGAGTTGTTCCATGCTAAGTGGATATGAAGGCCTGATCTTTACCTATTCCCTTCTCGCCCTAAAGGCAAACACACCCAGAGGCACATGACCATGGCTTAGCAAAGAAGGTTTACTACTGTTAGGAAGTGAATATTTTGATATGCACTGTAGCCTGATCTGCAAAAAGGAGGAGTCGCAGTCCACGGCACGCAGACGTGGTAGGAGTAGTTTGGAAACCTCTGGCTTATAAATACTGGTACTAAGTTCATGTTCTGATCAAGCTCATTTCCCTGCCAAGGAACTCTGACACCTGGAAAGGGATATCCAATATAGCTGCATGCTTATAAACAGAAGAGTGCCTTTTTGAAGTCTCTCTCAACAGGTCCTTCTCTTGGGTAGCTGTTTGTACCTCCTCATTCAAGCGAGGGATTTTTTCCCTTGTTTGGGCCTATCAGAGACACTGACAGCATTTGAGTTCATTACACATGCAAGTAAAATTGTGAGTTTTGTGCCTTCCTCGTGTGAACTCCCCTCCCACTTGGCCCATTGCTTCCGAGAAAGAGAAGCTGCAAATTGCTGCTTGAAATTTCCTTTCTGTCGAACTGAAAATGAGAGAAAAGCTGAGCTGAGCACAGCTGTACTTTCTTAATCAATAAAAGCTGATCGAGAGCCACAAATGCTCTGTGCACAGTCTACAGCTCTGCATTTCCTTGCACCTCCTTCACCACTGCTTGAGGTGAAACCTTCCATCTGCCTGCTGCGATGATTCATTTCCAAAACTACAGTTAAGTTACCACGACGGCAGGTGACCTCTGATTTTTACCCATGTCTTTCCCCTACCCTTTCTTTCTTTTATTCTTTTTCAATTAAATTGTGACTCACTGTGATGGAATTTTGTCAGAGTCCATCAACCAACATCGTTTTCCTCACCAAACCCTGCTCCTAGCACATCTTTTACAAATTTGTGCTTTAAGCTTTGGTATCTGGCACTGTCTTTTCCTCGAATATGTCTGGAGCTTCCAGAAACTGAATTCAGAAGAGCTCTGTTGTGCCGGGTGCTGTGCAAACGTAATGAGACCTTCCCCCAGGAGGTACATTTTAAAAGGGTCTTGCAGTCTTTTAATGATACCCTCTCTCTCCCTCTCTCTCTTTGCATCTCTATCTTTTGCTGGTTCTCTCATGAAAGCAGTAGCCTGGCTACAAACTTGTCTTTTGATACCATCACAGCAAGCTGGATTGCCCTACTGGAGAGGGCAGAACTACTTTGGATTTATACTTCGGGTTACTCACAGTGGGATGTCCTTTCCTCTTTCACTCGTTAAAAATTACTCATGATGAAATGCTGTGATATGTGCAACATTTTTGAAGTTAAAGATCCAATAAATCTTTCTCCTTTTTTTGATTCCATGTCATACTACCTGCTTTAAGAGACCTTAATTGCTAATTAGCAATGCTGTTCATTTGTTTTATTATATTCATCTCTGCTTTCTGCTGGGATTTCAGCATCTGTTGGAGAGGAAAGCTTGGAAGAAAGCCAAAAACCTGTATTAAGAAGTGTCAGCTATGCTCTTTTCAAGTCAGAACTGGACCACTGACACCATTTGATGCTTATTACCCCACTGTGATACTGCCTTGGACCACATCCTGGGAATGTGACACCAGATGTGCTCATCAGAGCTCGGAAGTACTAACAAAAAACTACAGCACATGAAGCAAAATTAAACAACCTACGTGAAAATGAAATGTCTTTTTGAAAGCATTTTCTTATAAATTGCCTTACCCGATTAAGAGACTACCGAGGAACCCTTCACTCGAGCACCCTTGGGTGAATTTCTTCTCATAAGCAAGAGCTGCCCACTTTCCCTATCAAAAATTATCTCCTCTCCAAGAGATAATAGGCAACAGTCTGGCCTAAAGGTAGTCACATACTGGTGGTGGAGCTAATTTATGCAAATGGCTCCAGGGTGTTTTACAGAGGATCTCCTGAGGATCTTAATTGTCCTCATCTTCCACATTGCAGCACAGCTTTGTTAAAGAAATAGGTCTCCTCGCTAAGACTTTCCAAAGTCTAGACAAGGATGAGATGTCAGCACCAAACTGTGGTACTCATTATTTGAAATCTGAAGGTAGGTGGCATTATTAGTCTCTTAAACATTTCAGCTGAGCTCTAATAATAGGTCTTCCCACATAAAAGGGTAAATGATCCTGTGTGTCAGAGGTTATGTCTTTACTTCAGAGTTAACTCAGGTGAAGCTGTTGTCTCTTCCTCATTCAGGTTTATAAAGAAAACCTAAATCTGGGAGTGTGTTTTCCATTCAAAGCAGGATTATCAATTGAAGCTCAGGATCTGTTTTCACAGGGGCTGGCACTCGCAGTGTAGCATTTCAGCACTGAGTTCCCCAGTGTTTCCCTGTACCTAGAAAATCACACCAACTTACATACTTTCACATGGGTGAGGGATAGGCCTACGTCCTATCATCTCAATCCCTACCTCACCCCTGGTTTTGATATTGACCCCTGGTTTTGATCCTCCACATTGCATAAACGTTATTTCACTTCCATGTTACCTCTGGAAAGTACAAGGTAGCTTCTGTGAAAGAAAAATCAGTGCTTTATCTTAGATATTCTACTCTGGAAATACGTCCTATCAGGCAGTATGGACAAGAATGCACCAGACCTGTGTTCTCCTACTTTACATCTTTGCAAACCCAAGCATCCCAGTCTCGCTACGTCATACGTACAAACCCAAAACATCGAATCAGCTTCAGTCCATGAAAACATCAGTACTGCAGTGGAGCTCACACTTTGAACTGAAAAAAATGACAACTATGTCTTAGGGTATGAAGGATCAGCAGGAGACATAGGGAGAAGTGTGGTAAGGAGAGGACAGAGCTACCATGCTGTCAAGGAGGCCAGCTTGTTTAGTGTAGATGCAGCATTCACTAATGTAGTTGTAGCCAGAGCAATACCATTTAATGTAGTAAAAAATAATGGAATATTACTTGAGCAACAAGTTCAGAGATGGCTTCAAAGATACACACAAGTGCACGCAATCCCTTCATAGAAATAATGAGCATGGAATAAGGCCAGAGTTTGAGTTTAGATCCACACAGAATTCAGATACATTTTCAAAATACATTCCTGTGTGATTGATTATGAACCTTTTAAAGGATGCAGTGGCCCCAAATTGAAACTTTGTCATGAGTTAAAATGTGACAAATTCCTTAGATGATAATTTTGCTGAGGGAAAATGTCATTTGTACCCCCTGCAAGAATGACAGGTTTTGACACTGTTCTTCAGCTGCAAAGTTTTCTTTTAGGTGACACAGACCATCAGCTTTCCAGGCAACATAAGCCACGGAGGTCTGTTACATGAACAACTGCCCCTAGTCTTGTTTCAAATATGGATTTATTTCCATGATGTTCTTACATTCAAGGAGGAGCATATGCATTGTAGCTCAATAACCACTGCAAGATTAACCTTAATTGGAGACCAGTGACAGCTGTCAATATACCACTTCAAAAATTGCTTACCCCCTAGCCTGTGTCAGACAGCATGCCATAACTGGCTACCATATCCAAGAGCTTCCTATTTGGTGTTGAGAATGTGATTTGAGAACCCTGAGATCCAGATCTGGGGAAAATAAGATTATTTGGGTCACAATAGAGGCCAAACTCTAGTGCAAGTTAAGATGAAGAGGTTGTAGTGTGTTAGCTTAGAAATACAGATGAGCATTGTGTGTGCCTAGAGAGGTGGGAAGGAATGAAAGATCCTCTACACACTCACTCCAGCTGAGGATTATGAAGGAAAAACATGTGCACCTTCGGTGCAAGACAATTACAGTGGCTGTACCATTGCTGAGGACTTTCTACAGCCTGAATTTTATCTGTGGATATGCTGGAGGAGTAAAGTGGGAAAGTTTCTCAAGGTTAGAGAACTCACTGTACTTACAGTCTGCTTTATCTAAAACCCTTAGATCTGCACATTCGTCCTGGATGTTTCAGAAGGACAAACATTTGCATGAGATTTCTTCTGATTTTTACTTCCAGAAAAGCCATAAATAGTGTAAGAATATCAAGAATGACATCTTTACTTCTGCTTTGGGTTCCCTGTAGAAGGAGGAAGTAGAAAACTCCCAATACGTTCATTTCAACATCAGTTTTTCTGTGTCTTTTGTCAGAGTACTTTCTCCAGCATTAACCAGAGCAGCTGCAAATCCTGGGCTGGGACAGCAAAGATGGCAGAAGTGCTCTGTGGAAGAGGAGTAATTGAACTCTCTTACCAACATGTAGAGGGAACATGATATTGGTGGAAGACTCAAGACTCTCTTGTGCTCTAGAGTCACTACATCTTACTAACACATAGACCTATTTATAGGGTCTATGGGATTATTTTAAGACACAAGAGAGAGATTAAAATTCTCCTTCTATGCCTGCCCAGAGATTAGTTCTATAGCAACATGTTGAGAGTTTTTAGATCTCTACAATGATCTAGTAAAAGATCTTCCAGACCATGTAATTTGGAACAAAATGTCACTGTAACTGTGCCTGACCCACCAGAGCGGTCCCTGACTAAGAACATATCCCAGAGAGGCCAGGCAGCTTCATTTAGGACAAAGAAACATTTGCAGTTGCTTTCTTTTGTAGTGTGGCTCTGTCTTCTATGGCATATATATTTTTTTAACTTTTATTTTCAGCAGAAAAGCAGCTCAATTTGCATCAGGAACAGTATTACTATAAGGTGACTTTTTACTGTCAGAAGTGTGGAAACAGAAGTAGCTGGAAGTCTGCACTGCAAATAGGACAGGAGAGATAAGGAACTTCTTCACATCTGGGGTGGCCTGCATATCTCCTTCACACTGGCAAAGTAAGCAAATGGCTTTGCTAACTGACAGCTGTTGGATTCAACAAACTGTTGGCTCTGTCCCTTTTCACATACTGTAAATATCCATATCAGAAAGCCCACAACTAACCCACATTGAAACCTTGGCAGATAAAAATCAAAGGAGAGATACCGAAGCCTGATGTCTTCATCCAAAGCTGACTCAAGGCAATATTTTAAATTACTTGGCATTTATATCTATCCCTAAATTATCCTTTCATTCCTGGGAATGTCACCAGGAGCAGAAAGCTCTCCAAAGGAGATTTGAGGAGCATTGGTATAATACTATAAGAAGCTGATACTGCCTTTCTCAGACTATGCCCACAGAGTCCCTGGCAAGCTGGAAACTATGCATCTGTCATTACCCCTAAAAAGTCAGGCTTATTGTAAAATAAACAAATAAATAAATAAATACAAGCCTCCCTAGTTAAGCTGCCCCTTTCAAATTCACACTAGTGACAGAAACCTTATTACCAATCACACACTAAGTGTGCTGATGTGAGCACTGCAGATCATTTCTAACATGAGTTACTGCCCATTTTCAATAGCTTGTGCAATCAGTGGGTTTTCTAATTGCTTTGGGGATTAATAACACAATAGGAGGCCATTTCACATTGGTTGACAATTATTTTATCCAACTGTATAAAGAACAGGTGATAAATTAATAAATTATAATCAGTCAGTTATTAAAGCTTAATGGCAGATGGCTGTAACAAGAATAAAGAGAGCCTGAGCCTCACAAAATGGTATTTTGATAGTATTTTTCAATGCATTTTTAATGAGAGGCATATAAAATGCATAAAACTTATAAATCATTTATAGAAGAACAAACTACAGAGTTGAATGGTCCAGTTATAATGCTATCATTATATTATTAATACCACAAGATCACACAGCAGCCTGCAAATCTGACTGGCAGCTTATTGTGTCAGGTGCTGTACAAACAGAGAGTGCTGCCCTGGCGCCAAGGAGCTGCACAGCCACAACTGGGTGCTGGGGGGGTGCAAATGTTGAAGAGGACTTGCAAATGAAATGGAAAGATCCCAGGGTTAAGCTCACTCATCAGCACAAGTTCTGCACTGAAGTCCTCAGTGACCATTGAACCCTGTCTAGGAGTCTGGGACTTTAATCCAGATGTGCATGTATATCTAACTCACTTCGGTGTGCGAAGAGCACTGTGCTGGGAGATCAAAAAACCTCCTCCATGTAAGTAGGGGAATGGATGTGCAACACCTTGTTTGGTTTTCTGTAGATGCATGGTGTTTTGCAGCATAAATGCATTTTCAGATATGAATTTCCTCAATGTCTCTTATTGGTATAATAGTCTGAAAACAGTCAATCACAGAATCACAGAATTAACCAGGTTGAAAAGATCTCTAAGACCATTGAGTGTAACCTATCACTTAGCCTTTCTAAATTAACTAAATCATGACACTAAGTGCCTCATCCAGCCTCCTTTTAAACATCTCCAGGGGTGGTGACCCTACTACTTCCCCAGGCAGCCCATTCCAATGTCAATCACTCTTTCCATGAAGAACTTCTTCCTAACATCCAGCCTAAACCTGCCCTGGCACAGTTTGAGTCTGTGTCTTCTTGTTCTGTCACTGGGTGCCTGGCAGAAAAGACCAACCCCTGCCTGGCTACAACCTCCTTTCAGGTAGTTGTAGAGAACAATGAGGTCTCTCCTGAGCCTCCTCTTCTCCAGGCTGAGCAACCCCAGCTCCCTTAGCTGCTCCTTGTAGGGCTGTGCTCCTGCCCCCTCACCAGCCTTGGTACCCTTCTCTGGACATGTTCAAGTATCTCAACATCTTTCTTAAATTGAGGGGCTCAGAACTGGACACAGTACTCAAGGTGTGGCCTAACCAGTGCTAGTACAGGGGCAGAATGGCTTCCCTAGTCCTGTTGACTAGGTCACACAATTCCTGATACAGGCCAGGAAGCCATTGGCCTTCTTGGCCACCTGGGCACACTGCTCATGTTCAGCCGCTGTCAACCAATACCTCCAGGTCCCTCTCTGCCTGGCTGCTCTCCAGCCGCTCTGTCCCCAGCCTGTAGCACTGCATGGGGTTGTTGTGGCCAAAGCGCAGAACCCAGCACTTGGCCTTGTTAAAACTCATGGCATTGGACTGTGCCCATCTGTCCAGCCTGTCCAGGTCCCTCAAATCAATTTAGGAAGTCTCTTGTTTTCCAGCTTTCTCTTGATTCCTCTGAGGCACTGAATAGCCTCAGTCAGTAGAAAAACCCTTTTTCATTTCCAAGTTTATATTTATTTTCCAGGTCACAGGCCTAAAGAATAGCATTTCTTCCCTCATATTCATACAACACTCAGCCAAGCAACACCTTGGAGTCCTAGTCCAAGTTCTATTAAGAACAAATAGCAGTCTCTGAAGCCTTTTGCTGGTTACTGACTGGCTCAAACTGACCTTGGTCAATTGTAAGTTAGGATTTCCCCACGGGCAACTTGGTGCAATTTGCAGGACACTGTTTAGGGGGTATGGATAGATATCCGTCAATATATACACAAATTACAGCTCCTCCACCTGAAAACTCACCTCACAAAAATTTCCTTAATTCTTCCCTGCTGAATGTTAGCCAGTGATTTAGGTAGAATGAACTGAATATTCCAGCTCTCTAAAGTCAGATGTGCTCCTCATAGAACAGTCATTGTTGGTAATATTCTCTCTGGCTGTCTTAAGCCAGAGATCAAACACTGAATAACCTCTGGAAACTAAATAATGCTTCTTAAGCCAGAAGTAAATGCTTGGGCACTGCAAGACTTTAAAAATGTGGTTGACAATCAGGTAATCATCTCTGAATCTGATCTGTCACTGACGCAGTCTCTTGGCTTCCCACAACTACACTCACTCTCTTTTCTTGCTAAGATTGCTGGCTTCTTGCTTCTGTCTTTATTCCAAATCAGAGCTTCCATAGGAGGATGCTTTCTTTGTTTTTGGTGCTTGTACAGCCTTTCAAGTCATCAGGAGAGGGTGGTCCTTGAAAAAGAGCCCTCCTCACAACACAAATCAGAAAACAAGGACAAATATTCAGGAAATATCTTGGAAGCATCTCCTTTATGCTGCATTTGCTGTGTCAAGTCTGCAGCTGAAAACAGGCAGTCTGGCACCTTTTGCAAGCAATGACACTCAAACTGCTTTTATCTCAGGCAGCAGAAAGAAAGCTCTTCTACACCAGTGCTAGCAGCTGCTTTTGGGAAGTAGCAGAGCAGAGACTCTTAATAGGTTTTGAGGAGCAGGGGCAGACTCCAGGGATGGCCTGCACCCTGCGAGCATGAGGGAAAGGGGTGATGCTCAAGGGGCATTTGACCCAGCCCTCACCCCTGAGTGAACTCCTTCTGGCAGGGCTATGCTGCTTCTTGTGCTTGGTGCTTCCTTTACAGCCAGGCTTACACTGCATTCCCCTACCCCTACTCCTCCACTTCTGAACTTTCATCCTCTCATCTAAGTGAACAGCAATGTATGCCTGATCTCATGACAAATTTCAAAGGGGCATTATTAACAGACATACAAGGGAGACTCTTTCAAAGCTCTTAAAATTTCTTCAGTGTTAGAAGAAATACAAGGATTTCCCCATTTTCTTCCCCTCTAACACCTGCTTTCCTTCTTTTAGTAAAGGTCTCTTTGCTCAACAGGGAACAAAACCTCTCCTGAGTCACAGGACTGTTTCTCAACCCCCTCATGAGCTTTCAGGGTCCAGTTGTCCCTTGCAACCACAAGTAAGTACCTGGATTTTCCAAGAAACCAACACAGAAGAACTAGTTATGTGAAAAATTAAGATTGAACTTTTGCAAGCTCTGAAGAGAACAGCTGGGTCAAAAACATGCAATTTCCCTGGCTCTGAGGGAATCTCCAGGTACTGAAGAGCTTATGAGAACACTCTTCCTCCCCAGTAGGTGAGCATGCAATAGAGTTCTATGGGACTGGGAGTGGACAGCACTGCTGGTCCTGCAGCCCTTGGGATGACCAGGCAGTCATGGCCAAACTGGCCCCATGCCATCCCCAAGGAGAGAGGAGCTCAAACTATTTCTTTCCTTCCACATCTTCATCAACCTCGGTCCCACACCTCAACAAAATTCTTTTTCCACTGCATGCTCTTGCTCTCCCTTGGCTGCAAGTCTCACTCCTGCTGCACTGCCCAGGTTCATGTGAAACTCTGCTTTTCCCCAGCCAAAATGACTTTCCTCTTTGAGTCATTTCTCCCAAGGGTAATTTGAAGCCTTTCAGAATCTGCTTCTGCAAAGATGTCAGTATGCAGAGAAACTCTCTATCTATGCCGCCTTTTCACTCTCTCGATTCTAGGGTCTTTGGCTTATTATCATGATGCTACATTTATCTGACCTTTGTTGGATATACCATCTGCCACACTAGAAACTTAAAAAGCACTTAACTCTCTCTGTATCTAATTGTGATTTTCCTCATTGCCCTCTAAATTTAGTGCAATATCATCTGAAAACACTGCAGCCTTTGAGTCAGCTGAATCACAAAAGCCAATTATATCAAATTTTTTTTTTTTTTTTTTAAGAGAAGATTTAAGGGAAGAATGAACCCAGGATTTTGAGAACGAAGAAACAGTTCCACTCCCTGCAGGTTTAAATACCATATCATATTTTTACCCACTCCATAATGCAAGGATCAACACCCACCCCACCCCCCCTCCCAAGCACTAACTGTGTTTTATTCTCACCCGCCCACCAAGGTACACAATGCTCACAGTGAGTTGCCTTTTGGTTTTGGTCTCTCTCAGCAGTAATATCCTTAAAGAATTCCAGACGGTTAATGAGGCATGCCCTTCCCTTCCTGAAACCATATTAGATATCCTTAATTAGGCCATGCTTTTCTAACTGTTCCTCCCTTAGTATCTCAAAAGAGGAGCTGAAGATTTTCAACTGCACAGATCTGCAGCTTCCCGGTGCATCCCCAGGCCCTTTATAAAAATAGAAAAAGAGATCACATTACCTCCCCCTCAAACCTAAGATATCTCTCCCCTGAAGGAAGCAAATTTGTAAAAATAGCAACTATGGCTTCTCCAGTTTCCCAACCAGAGCAATAACAGCCTAAATAGATGAGCAAGTATGAGCCTCGGAAAGGTTGAAAACGTGTTTCAAAAGAGCATGAGAAAGCAAGAAAGCACATTCCCCTGCTCATCCTGAGCTCATGTTTCTTTTGTTTATTCTGTTCATTTGAAACTTCACAAGATAATTTTATTGCTTTCTACAATAAAACTTTCTTCTGTTTTTCTTGGTCAGAATTTTCAGTACTAACCAGAACCAAAACATACCTCCTTAGGTCATGAAAAACTTTGGGCTTCTACTAAAAATACCAAAAGCTTCTGGAATTTCTCCTTTTCATTCTTCTAAAGGCAGGCCAAACACCAATACTTGAAATCCTCATGATTTGGAGAAGCTGAGGTTAGAATTGAGGTTTGCAAACCATAGACTAACTGATAAATTCTACCAAAACAAAACAATCACAGTTTAGTCTGCTGATCCTTCTATGGAATATGCCTAAGCCTGTCCTTTCTCTACCTGCTGTATAGAACCACCCACTCCTACCGCACCACTTTTGAATAAAATCTAATTTTCATATTTAGAGAAGGGAAACAAGGGAAAAGAATTTCCTATAAAGATCACTTTCTCACTTTGCCCCGTCACTACACAATTTAGTTATGAGGGGTCATCTTCTTCAACAAATGCAGTTATTTCCTATTGTTTTCTTGATGAAGGCATATATTTTTCTTGCTTTGAGGGACTAAATACAAACTCAATTCCACATAGCACAGCCCAAAAGGGCAAAAAGACTGAAGTCCAACTTCACACAGCTGTAGAAGATGCGTGCAGGATCCTAATGGAGTCCAAGTCCCCAAGTCCTTCACAGCTGTCAGACATGGACAGAACTCAACCTCACCTAAAGTGCAGAAGCTATTTCCTCTGACTGCAAAACTTTACAGGCTACACAGCAGTTGTAGAAATGAACATCTGGTGCCCAGAGAGGTTACATAGATCTGTGGGACTGGGGATTAGGAGGTGTGAAAGTCAGTGCTAGTAGCTCGAACAAGATGCTGCAGATGGAGAAAGCTGAGTTCAACTCTGAGACTGATACACGGAGGGGTGGAAGCAGGACAGCTGCTTCAGGGGCAGGGCAGGGTTTCTGCCAAAATTAGCTTCCTGTTTACTGATGACTAACTTTGCTGTATGCAAATCACACCAATAGGACTGAAAAAGGAATTTTGGTGATCAATATCTGCACCATAGAAGTTATTGTCCCAGAGGGCTACAGATTTTGCTTTCATGTACTACGCAGGTGACAATATTGACTTGGGGAAAACCTTGGATGTGTCTCATCTCAGGGACTTTTTAATTCTCAAGGACAGAAGCTGCTTCCATTGTGCTGAAAAAAAAAGATGTTAAAACTTATATACTTTTAAAAAACCCTTTGCAAATACCCTTGACCTCATTTAGCACTGGTGGTTGTCTTGTTTCAAGTGGGAAGTGAGATGTGAAATATCCAGAGGTTCCAGCACTTCCACAGTTTCATGAATTGCAAGTAGATATTTATATCTTAATATAGATATTTTAAAAAGTTAGCAATAAATCGTATAGTAATGGTCCACTGAACAAAACATTTGTGACCCTTGAAAAATAACAAGTGTTTCAGAAGCCACAGAATATATATCACAAACAAGGCAACCAAGAATGTACATGACTATTTCTATGTGGGACACAGTCACATTTAACCTATTTCTTACAAGCACTGTCATCAAAAATATCTTTCAATTATGTTTGCACATCAAGTATAATGCTTTTGCCCCCTCCTTGCATTGCTTCAGATCAGCGTGAGAGAAAGGGAAAAACTTTCTTGTAAACAAAATCTCTTATCCTAACACACTCACTTCTTTGCTTCTTTTGTTGAGCACAGTGCTTCACTCATCTTCCTATCTTTATCTAATTATTTGTGCTTTCTTTACTGAAATGCAGACAAAGCATCATGATTTAAAAACACAACACAGTCAAAGCATTTCAGTGTTACCTCAAGATAAATTCATAAAGGTCAGTATCAAATGTGGGTATGAACCTGACTCTGGGGAAGTCAATCTCATATTTAAGGTGAACTGCTTTTTACGGGCATACATCCTGTGTAACTGAATGGTGCAGGCTACCCATCTCCACAGGACTGCCTGCTATCCAGTTCCTTATTCAACACAATGAAACAGGAATTTCTCTGGCTTTTCCTGTCAGAGAAATTCACTTTGCCAGTATCTGGAGGCTTCAGGTAGGTGTGCACACCTGAGGCTGATACTCAGCCTCCCACAGCTCTATGCCCATATCTCTTGCTAGGGTTTCATCATAATTTTTGGACTGAGGGATGTGCATAGAAAACTACCTCTTCACTGCCTGGATTTGGCTGTGGTTTGAGGGGAGCTTGTGGCTCACGTTTACTGCATTACACTTTTGGTCATTCTTCTCTTATTGCTGTTGAAGGACGTTTCTTTAACTTCAGCATTTGATCTTGTCAGAAGCCAATAACACTGTGGGAGGTATGACTCATTGTTAGAGGTCACCCCACTTTGCAGAGAGGGGGCATTACTGCCTCACCTTCCTCCTTGAACTCAGCATCCCTGCTGCGCTTAGTAGTGCTGGCTGTCAGTCCCTCCTGCCCTCCCTCTCGCCTCTCCGCCACTGCTGCTTCTGCTCCTTGCTTTCCTCCTTCTGAGAAGAATATCAGAGGTCAAAGGGATCTTCAAGACCAAATGCAAAGCAAGGCTCACTTTGGTGCAACACTGGCTGGCTAGCTGGCCACCCAGTGCTTACTACAGGCATGAAGTGTGACCGTGCTCTCTATTCACACATTAAGACATCTGGAGCTCCCTCATCATCTTAGTACCTGTGGATTTACCATCATAAGAATTTACAAGATTAAAGAAAGGACATTCTTCCTTTTTCACAGACGAAAGCTGAGAGTTCAAACACCTTAAAAGTGGTCTATTATATGCTACTGACTTTTCCTGTACCGCTATCACACACATTCTGAATTGGCACTGTCTGAATATGGCTCTGGTCTAGCTTGCCAAATTATAAATTCATCGAAGACTACAAATAGAAGTCAAATCTCCACACCACTTCCTTACCATCCCACTCTTCCTCTTCACCTCAACTGTTAAAAATGTTGCAATAACAAAAGTAGTAAAAATTAATTAACTTAGAGGAGTTGCTGTGGCATGTACCAGGCACTCTGTTCTGGAGCCCTGAAAAGCTTGTAAGTGGGATGTTGAGTGGGAGTGAAGCTATTCCAGTGATAAGCATTTATGAAAAACCCACCCTTAGAATCATGTTGGAAAAAGCATTATGCTTCCCTTCCTTCTGTGCTCTGGAAATACAGACATAGTCTTTGATATGTCACAGGCATTTCCTTGGAAAAATTTATGTGGGAGTGAGGAATTCCCAGAGATATTTCACTTCAGTCCAAAAACATACAGGAATAAATTGTCTTCTAAAGGCAATTTACATCACAAAACACACATGAACTTCTAGACCACAGAGACATCTAAATATTGGATCAGATCTAGCTCTAGTCCCTGAATACACTGGTGATCCAGAAACTCAAATGAGTACCCTTTGAAAGTGTTTGGTTTAAAAAAAAAAGAAATCTTTTATATGTATTGTTATCAATATAATTAAAAGCCAATAGAGAACACTAAAAGCAAGATTCATCCTTGTAAGAAATTACCCAACAGAGGTAATACCATAGGAATTCAACTACTAAACACTGGAATTGAGACTGGGGGGGGGTGAAGTGAAGGTTTCTCTTTCTCATTGTTCTCAAGACTTCTATTTTGTGAGACATCAGCTTGAGACATCTAAACATGTAAAGACATCACAAGAGTTTAGATTGTCACATCCAGCCGTGGTATAGTGCTGTAAGGACCTAAGGGTGTAGGATACATGTGCAACAGTCTAAGAATGGAGATGAATCTCTACAATTTACATCACTTCAGAGTTTACTGTGTCACTGCTGTTGCACAATTGTCCCCTATACCTATAGAAGATGCCCTTCTAGAAGAGAAGCTACACAAAATAAAACAGAATCTACACAAAAAACCAGACAGCCTGCCTCCCAGAAATCACTGTTGGTTGCTGAAAAGACAGTGGCTGAAGCTTGAAGCATGGCTGAGGATTGTTCTTCCTTGCAGAAGAGCCCTTCTGCTACACTGTCTTGAGTCACATTTACTTTTGCAGTCCAAGCCTCACTCTTTTCAGGCTGTGGTTGTCAAGATTCTGCAAATAAGAGCCACTGAAGCAAATGGAAATTGCTTCCCCTATGACTTTGAAGCATTGTGCTTTACACAGATCACTACATTCAGATTCACAATAAAGTAATTTCTTTAATAAATGAACTCACAAAGGTGCAAAATCAGAGTAAAAGAATGATAAACCCAGACCCTGTAACTTTACATTTTCTCATAAAATTATTTGTCTAACATAATAAATGAGTCAGATTTCCCTTTCTGTGGAGGAAATTGACATTCCTGGGAATCCACATGCAGAAATAACACAAGATGATAATTCTGTAGATCAATCAAAAATAAACCTTCTGAAACTTTCCTGATTTATTGTAGGACCTTCCATATGGATGATATCCAGCCACAGTGTAGCTAAACTTATGATGTTATTTTAATTATAAAGCCAAAATATCAACAGTTACCCTTTGTCTCCCTTAGCATGAAATCCAAAGAGCAAAAAGAGCAAGTCATTAAAGACCCTCTTTCCTGTTTTGTTGTTGAAACATCCTCCAGTTACACACACAATGGTCAAAGGAATTGCTTCTCATTTGTATTTTTTCTCTCTGCAAACCACAAACTGTCCTTTAATTGATTCAAAAGGTGAGTAGGGATTAGCAGAATCAAAGTCACTTAGGAGAGAGATGTTTTTTAAAGACTTCCACTGGCAAATATAGACAAGGGGGTAATGCAAACACAATTAAGCTCTTTTGATGCAAAGGAAGCAAATGTTCATATTGTGACTTGCAACAGAATGAGTTAAGAAATTAAGACAATCAAGCTATGTCATGTTTTAGCTCACAGCCACTGTAAAGTCTGGGGTTATAAACTCTGTTCAGAAAAGAAAACAGTGAGAGCTCTGTTCTGTTTTCAAGGGATGGTTGCTATCATTCAGAAAAGATCCTACCTCCCAGTGGGTGATAAAAGCTTATCATTCCCATGAACAACACAGCCCAGTAACTGGTCAGTGCCTCTATCTCACAGCTCCAGCTGCTGGCTTCCTCTGCCTTGAAGTAAGGGAAACATAAATAAAACAATCATCATATGGGTATTGCGTTATGTAAATGGCAGTGGTTGTAAGAAATGCAGTTTCATACAACACTGGCAAAGGACTGAATTCATTACCAGAATTTTGAGGCTGGCTAAGCTGAGAGAAACATTTCTCAGTCATGTTCCTCTAGCAGCAAGGGACAGTTGAGCATTATCTTCAGGGCACAGTCTTCCTGGGTAGCTGACACAAGGACAGTGCTAGAAACTAATAGTTGGTGGCTGAGGACAGATGAGACAAACAAACTGCCTGAAATGAGACTTGCTACCAGTTGGAAGAACGTGCTGCATTCACTTCTAGATGCACTTCCATGCAGCATCAGCTCCCAGCATGCTCATAAGCAAAGAGTGGTTTAGGACTAAGAGCTTCAGAAAATACCATCCTGGGCCTGATTCTCTCTCCTAGTTAAAATCAGCAACAATAGCACTAAAAGATTAAATCAAATGGTACATTATGGCTCCTGAAGTGCAATAGTAGAGACTTTCATACTGTGCTTTGGCATGAAAGAAAAGCTTTCCTAAGGCTTCCCTCCATCTCAGACTGTATTGTGCTGATTTGCTGGTCATGTCCATTTCCAGCTGAAGTCTGTTATTCAGTTAAACCAATGCAAATCAGGAGCGGCCCCAGATGAGGTAAATGAGGTTTCTCTTGACTTGTAGGGGTGTACAAGCCAGCAGACTTCAGTCCTTTGTGATCACCATTTTTTACTGTAAGCAGTGAGTTGCTCAGTTCTGGATGAAGAGCCAGGATCAGGCTGATTTACAAGTTAGTCACCCAAGTACACCATGAGCAAGCCCCCTGAAAGACAGCCAAGGACAGAAGCTTAGACTTTGTACAATTTTCTTATGGTTTCAGTGCTGGCCTTGAATCACCACTGGCTATCTAGAATCAGTTTAGGATTTAGGAATCTAACATTGGACTTAAGTTGAACTTTGGTGCCAGAATTCCAAACAGCACAGCAGCCAGGCTCCCTCCTTTCTTTTATGTTTCTTCAAAAGGTGTGTGGGCACACGTGTGTTTGCTTTTCTGCGTGCATCCAGCCCCATCCCAGGCTTGACTCACGGGCTACAGGGTCAAGCAGCCTGGGGACTCATGAATGAGTCCATGGGACTCATTCAAATGGTACCCAACACATCCTGAGAGATAGATGGCTGAGTCCCGCGCCTTTCAGACCCAGCCCTTTTTCTTTGTGTCCAGCTCTCGGCACAGGTGTGATTTTCAGCCTTAAACAACTTGAGAGGCTATATTTAAATAAGCCACCAGTTTGAGTTCCCTTTAGTGTCTGAGATAGGGGATTTTTCCCTTGTATGTTCTGCGGTTGTAAGAATGAAAAATGAGTGGTCAGACCGCTAGTTTGCAGTTATATTGGCTGTTTCCTTTTCCAGAGATAATTCTTTTTTTCTCAATGAGTTGGTTTTCTTAATGACTTGCACTACGGGGATTTTTGTTGGGGTTTTGGGGTTTGGATTTTTTTGGGTTTGTTTGTTTGTTTGAGGGGTGGTTTGTTTGTTTGGTTTTAATAATTATTAATAATAACTCTGAAGTAGTCTTAAAGCAACATGCGCACAGTGAACGTCGTGCTGCAAACCCCATGCAAACAGATCACAGCTCCTAGTCTTAAAACTGACAGAGCAAAATGAGTAAACCTACTTACACAAATCACCACACAGCCTAAGAGACAATGACTGATCATTACCCTTTTATTATACTTAAGCAGAAGAACATTCTACTAAGCAACAGACTCATAAAAGCCCCTACCAGCTAGAAGTCTCCGAGAAAGACATCCCCATCATGTGGTGCAGGAAGCTAATTCCACAGCCAAAGGAAATTATCTTCTGATAAAGTTAGGAAGTACACAGCAATAGCAGCAACCACTCAGAGGTTTGTTTTTTTTTTAAACCAAAAAAAAACCCACCAAAAACAAACAAAAAAACCCCAAAAAAACCAACACAAAAAAAACCCCAACAAATAAATTACTGGGGTCCTTTCCATGAGTTATAAGCCAATGCTTCTGAAAAACAGTAATTTTGCCTATTAAGAGTGATTTATGAACATTCGCTTTCCTTTCTTCTCCAGCAAAGTCAGATGCTAACAGACTTGAGATCAGAGGCAGAAGCAGGGCCTCAGCCATAAGCAGGATCCTAGCTAATGCCTGTTGTTCCTTGTAGCAGATATGTTTTCCTGAAGACTAGGGATAGGAGGA
>WBNM01033664.1:226736-329704 GCA_013399055.1 Ramphastos sulfuratus | reverse complement strand
CCCCCCCCCCCCCCCCCCCCCCGATCCTCAGGATACTTTTAGCACCAGTAAAACAATGATTCCTTTAACAGATCTATAGAAGATATGGAGTTTCATCCACACAGGTCCTTATAGGGTGCCTCAATACAGGGAGTAGAGAGAGGCCTCCAAGATCAGATTATTAATTGGTACCTGTTCAAGAATGCTGAGGATGAGACTTCAATAAATGAAAAGACAATGTCAGATAAATGTTGTCAGATAGACAATGTCGGATATTGAATATCTGAAAATATTTTCTGAATATCAGGACTGATCATTTCAGTGTTACCAATGTAAGGCAGAAACAACTTTTGGAGAGGACATCAAATCTCCCTGGTCAACCAAGTTTGACTGGGCTTGCACCTCTGCAACTGACTAGAGATACAGGCCCCCTGATTATGCAGACAGATCACTTTTTGCAATGTTATTACAACCTCCTCCATCTCATGGATCACCTCTAGTTTCAACTTGATCAAACCAATATTTTCTTTGCCTCCAGTCCTTACAGAGATCATTACCTTGGAACATCATGCTGTCCTTTAGATTAAAAGTCACAAGACACATAGAGCCTGTACCAGATTACCCATAGGGCCTTTGAGGTGATTTGTATCCACTAAATTATTAACAATTTAGCATTTGTCTGACACAACCACAAGAAGAACCACCTTCCTCCTTCACAGACCTCTTTTCTTTTGCCAATGTTTGCACTTTCTCTTCCATAAGTAAGAACATGGTTCCTGGATTACTCACAAGATATGTCTCAGCTGCAGTCATTACTCATTACAGAGATACAGCGCATGGAATTAATCTCAGGATTCAGACTGGCCTGAGTAGAATGAATACCCAAGCAATGAGTCTGCAAAAAGAGCCTTCTTGCAATATCTACATACTGAGGGTGCACAAATTAGCCTTGCTCAAGCTAACTCAGAGATACCAATGTATAAAGCAGAGCAACAGACTTCCCTGAAGCACACAGATTGAATTCTGTCTTAATGGAGAGATCCATGGGGTTTGGGTGCTCTTGGGTTAGAAACAATAAACCAAATCCTGCTCTGTGAAGGATGTGGAAGAGCACCATGACTGCACAAAGTGCGGAGTTCATCACTGCAACTGATGGAAGGACTCATAACTCCCAACCTTAATGTTTAGCATTATTCCAAATTTTGAGCCCTATAGCAGTAAAGAAGAATTTACAGAAAACTTCATAATCTGTCTTCTTCATTGCCACAAGCCACAGGAGCATACAAACCCCTGCAGAGTCTGATAAGAGATCTTTTACTTTCATCCATCAACTAAAGGATGAATTAAAACAACCAGTTTATTCCCATATAAGTAAGTTACAAGGCCAACTGAATTTTTTTAGTTCTTGATATGAATAGGCCAGTATATGAAACCTTGAGTGGTAAACAGTAGGTCATTAGGGAATGATTATTCATTCTTTCCCCTACACCCAGAACTAGAATGTGAGCAATGAATTGTCAGGTAGAGGATTTAAAGCACAAGGAAATACCTTTTAATGCAACGTATACCTAAACAAAGGGAATCCATTGCTACAGGACTAGGTGAATTAAGAAGGCAATTAGACAACTGAACAAAAATCCATTAGCAGCTATGAAAAATAAATATATACCTCCTTTACCAGAAGCTGCTGGAAGGAAATGCTGGGGGAGAAGTGAAACTGAAGGCTTTACTTATTTTCATACCTCATCTTTAAACATTCACAGGAAATCAGTCTCAGAGACAGAAATCCTGGGATAGTTGCACCTTAACTCTAGAGCTGCTCTTGTATTTCTGCATTTAAAAGGCATTACCTTCCCTCAACTACTCTCAATACTCATTTCTTCTTGAGACAATTTTGCTAGCACCTGTCTTTAAAACAAGGAATAACACATTTACTTGGTAATTGGTTTCTTTTCTGTTGTAACTTCAGTTGCTAGCAAACTCCTCTTTCCCAGAAGTGGCTACCATTTTTATTTAAAGCTCTTAGAGAGCTGTTAGGTACAGTTGTCCTCTACCATTTCCCATTTTTATATTTTAATCTAACATAAACTGAAAGTTTGAAAGAAAACTGTGTAGTCACGCCTTGCATATCAGGCCAATGTCTGTGGAATATAGCTAACTGTAGACAATAGTTCTGAAGTCCCTGGGTTTCATACTCCCATTGAAATTATAAGGTAGTTCCAGGGAATTTCAAATGGTCAGCGTCATCAAACTTTCAAGGTTAGGAAGTGTTTGGGTTTCTTTTTTGGTGTAGCATACCTTACAAAATTCCTGAAAGGTATTCTTGCCATGTATCTCTGCCTGTGTCCCTCTGCTGATAAGAATGCCAGGGAATGCACTCTTGCAGTTTCCCCTAACTGGTCTTATGTGAACACTTCATAAAATCACTTTGTGTGAAAGATCAACAGGCAGTTTCTTCAAGGCAGCCTCGTGTGTTTTAACAGTTCTCATTGCTTCGAGCCACTACCCAAGGAATAAAAGCTGCCCATGACATGAAGCCTCTACACTTGAAACCACTCCTCAAAAGAGGTTCTCTTTTCCCTTTATTTTCCAAATCTTTTCCAGCAGTACCTGAGAGATGGGGAGATGCACTGGCAGAAAGAAAAAAGTGATAATTGTGGCCACAACCTTCTGCCTACCAGCACCCAGTAAATATAAATTTGCACCTCTCCAGAAACACTGCTAGTCATTTAGAGAACCCTTCTGAAGAAATCTCTTTCTGAGTTTTCTTTAGTTCAAAAGTGATAATAATTTGAGAGTTAACATTGATACAGGGCACAGCTGCTAATTGGCTGTCAATGAAAGTAAACTTTTTTATTAAAGCAGGAAACATTAAGAACAAAAGATCTGCACAACCTTTTAGACTTTGGGATTAAGCCTGCGGTTACATGTCCCCTCTCTAGGCAATGCAATCCTCCTGTGGGATGTTCCCTGCAGTAAGCAGTGTCCAAAGTCACTGGTAGTGGTCTATAAATGCAGATTTAACTCTGGAGCTGGCTGTTCTGCACAGGTGTAAATTCTGCCCTTGGCAAATGCAAGCAACGTTAAGTGACAGAGAAGCAATGACTTTGGCAACTTCTCTCTGATGATTTGCATCTGAAAGAGACATTTTTGGAAATAGAACTGTTTTGTCTCAGTGGCTACAAAACAAAATTATTTAACTCTTTCATTCAAACTGAGTTTAAATTCTGAAATTTCCTTCAATGCTCAGCTATTAATGCCCTGGGCTTTTTTAAAGGTTAGACACCAGAAGGAATTTTTTTTTCTTTTTCTTTTTGACCCAACTCTGACTTCAGAGCAAAGTGCCAGAAGAGAATCAATCAAACTGAGTTATTAACAGTCGTGTCAAAGCGAAACAAGGGTGAGCTTATCATCGAAGGTGTTGCCCTCAAAATTTCCAAAGCTTAGCTCAAAGCATGGGATTATCTTTGCTGTTTTGGAGCTGTTCTTTAAATGTGTGGACAGCAATACTGACATATAAAAAAAATCAGCAGCTGAGGCTACAAAAGGAGCTGTGTGCCTGCAGAATTCTGGTCCAGGGACCTCAGTGTAGTACTGGCCCTTTGATATCCATGGAAATGTGGATTCTCAGGAATTGTAAGTAACCCTCTGGGTAAATTTATCTTGTAACACTTGGGAAAAATAAAAGGCATCCAGTATGAGGTCATCAGTTCTTACTGGGGGAACAACTGACAGGATGGGGTTTAAAAGAGCAGAATTCACTTGAAATCCCTCTACATCTGGAGCTTACTTCTCATGTTACAGGAGTCCCAAATGTTCAAAACAGTGAACCATTAGTGACTGAAGAAGCAGCAAAACATCTGTATAATGCATGAAATGTCTGGAAGTGTCTGACTCTCTGGGAATCAGCTGAAGCTTTCAAATGATGCTTTAATGGTGGTAATTGAAGTTTGCAGCACCGGCACATCCTAGCTCAGTAATTAGATGGATTAGAATTTTCCTTGTTTGGCAGCATTCTTTAAACAAGCTTCAGCTTTTCATATAGTCAACATATCTCTGCTCTGTAGCAGAGATAAATGTCAGATCAGTTCAGAGTGAAAAGTAATTTAAGCAGCGACTCAAATTTGTCTTCACTGAGTACCAGAAGAGATATTTCAAAGATAGGACAATGGCCCTTTCTATCCTAAAAGAATGGCCCATTTCTCACATATAAAGGCTAGCTTGTGAAGGGCAATCTATGGGTGTGCCCTCCCTGAAATCACTGAAGCTAAACCTGCTTATAATATTTCAGGATTCAGTCTATGTTTTAATGAACAGATGAAATTCTGGTAAACAGATGCACAGCGAAACAAGAAAACGGAGAATTACAAGGGAGAAAAATCTATTGCCAATCACTTAATGAGATAGGATTTGTCACTGTGATTTGTAACTATATGGACAACAAGATAAAAAAAAATGAAGCCATGAAAAGCAGCCCTATGCTGGGATCATTTGAAGTGAAACTAAATCAAGGCAGTAAAGATCGGGAACCAGACTCCATCCATTGGGGAATGACAGACATGCTCTTCCGTCACTTACATCCAAACCTAGCTCTCTGTAAATCATTTTCCCTCAGCCTTAAAATGGCAGCATCTAGCTTATGCTTGTTTTAAAGTTACAGACAGATGTGCTGCATGTAGCTATCTTATTTTACTGGTGCTCTTTTCAATTTCAGAACTAATGCTTTGAAATTGGCTGTTTCCTAGTGTTCATGTCTGTTTTTTCTCCTACCTCAATGTTTTAGCTGAGTGATACCAGAACTTCTAAACATCACTGGATTGGTTTATCTAAAGAACTGAGCAGCCTGAGGATGTCACTGAACAAAGTCTCATTTTTATATCCTGAGAATCGGTCTGGTGGGATGTTGATGATCTTGCTATCCTGAGTCAAAATATTAATGTCTGGGGCAAATCACATTGGTATAATACCAAAGCCAAAAGAGGACTTAGAAAAAAACTCTACATCCTCTCCCAGCTTTTAGCCATGGCCTTCCAATCACATGCCCTTCATCTGGAGGCAATCTAGTAGCTACCGCCATCATTAGTCCCTTATTACAGATTGTCATTGCTGTTGGTTCCCCCATGACTGAACAGAGTCTGGCAGTACAACATTCCCCCAAACTTGCACCTTAGTACTCTGAAACAAGAGCCTGTGTCTTCACTGGTGGGTCCCATTTCAATGAAATTTATGGAGAATATAGATACTGAAATCTGAATCACCAAAACCTTGACCTTGTCATCAGAGAAGGACCCTACTGACAGTAACAGCCAGAATCTCTCAGCAAATGTTCCTGAGGAGGAGAAAAAAAATCTCACAGGACATGCTTCGTATTCTTTATAATTTGCAATATGCTCAGGTACTTAAGTGAATTAGAACAAATAAACAGAAAAAGAAAGAAGAAGTCAGAAAACATTGACAGATAACTGATGAAGAATCTTTCCCACAGCAGCAAATCACTCATAAAGTCTGGGTTATACTTCCAACTTTGCCACAAGCAGCTGTCTGATCTTGGGGAGGTCTCTTGAAAGCCATTTCCATTCTGAAACCTAACTAGCTGAAAATGACAACATCTTACTTAGCAGATCTTTCTTGAGTAATCATGTTGCCTTCACTTCATGAAAAACAAAAGAAATAAGTTTGTTGGGTTTTGTTTTTTTCTTTTAAGGGTGGGTGTTTTGTTCTTTTTCAAAGAGCTGAACTCGACTGTTGGCTGCCTTCTGCTTGCTCAACAGAAAAAATAATAAAAATTGTTGTATCCCTGCAACTTCAACATCACAGACTGTTCAAGCAAGGTCCCTGTGGACTTACTGGCTTGCACAATTCAGAGTGCAAAATATGCTTGTATTTCCAAGAACAGATGAATGTAAACTCAATCTGATGAAAGACTGTAGCACCTCTAAACATCAGGGCAGCAATTTACCAGAAAAAGCTTCAAGAACATTTGAGCATAAAACATATTAACTACTTTTAAGATTGAGCTTAATCAGTTCATAAAAGGGATTATATAATGTGATTGCCTGCACACAAGAGACCCCTTTCAGGCCTCAACTCCTTAACTGCAGAATATATCTTAAGGCTAAGAGATCAATCGATGGTAAGGACCCTTCAGAGATTTGACCATGTATGGGAGGTATAGTTTAAATGAAAGTGCTTTAGCTGTACATCCCTTCCTGTCCTACGACACATTCAGTAATGTAGCATTTAGGATGATTATGATAAATTGGCAGTGTAATGACAGGGCAGGGATATCCTTGGATAATGCAGCTGGTACGACTGGTTTGAGTATCACAATCTTTGTACATTTTGGAGGTCTCCAATGCAATATGGTGCAAAAGAACACCTCCAGCCAAGATACAACATGAACCATCAAACCAAAGTAAACTGCTGTGTGAGAAGCAAGCACTGGAAAAGGTGGACTAAGTCACTCACAATGGCCTTGCAGAATCACTTCTATGGTTTCCAGATACCTCAGTGATTTAGGAATCGGTGCTGAAGAGGGACCTCAAGAACTAATTTAAAGCAATGAGGTACTTATCAACTTGCCATGTAAGTCCTAAGTGTAGCTACTTTCTCTTGAGAGCAGCAAAGACCCATGTAATCGACATGATACCTGCACTAATAAATGATGACTTGGGTGGATCAGGTCTGGATCTCTCTTCACCTACTGGATAGTTTATAGGTAAAATCCACCCATGAGTGATGATGAATTGACTGTACTGCTAAATAACTTCTGCTCCCACATGCAACCAATGCAACACACACATATACATATACATATACATACATATACATTGGTTGACAGGAAGATTAACATGAGTCAGAAATGTGTGCTCACAGCCTAGAAAGCCAATTGTATCATGAACTGCAAAAAAAGAAGTGTGACCAGAAGATCAAGAGAGGTGATTTTCCTTCTCTATTGTACTCTTGAGACTTCACCTGAAGTATTGTGTCCAGCTCTGGAGTCCTCAGGACAGGAAAGACATGGAACTGCTTGAGCAGATCCAAAGGAGGGTCACGAAAGTTATCAGAGAGGGATGGAGAACCCACCCTATGAGGACAGGTCGAGAAAGCTGATGTTGTTCAGTTTGGAGAAGAGAAGGCTGCAGGGAAACCTTATAGCAGTCTTCCAGGGGCCTGCAGGAAAGCTGGAGAGGGATATTTTACATTGGTATGTAGCGATAGAACAAGGGGTAATGTTTTAAAATGAAGATTTCAGTTAAATGTAAGTTCTGCAAAGATAGAAGGAAGACATTTTTTGCACTGAGAGCAGTGAAACATTGGAACAGGTTGCCCAGAGAAATTGTGGATGTCCTTTCCCTGGAAATGACAAAGTCAATGTTGGATGGGTCTTTGAGCAACCTGATCTAATGGAAGGTGATCCTGGCCATAGAAGGTGGGTTAAAACTGGATTATCTTTAAGGAGATGAGATAGAAATGCAGCAGCTGCAGAAATCCCTGATCTGACATAGAAGAATAGTAAACTGCTGCCATCCACCCATCTGTAGTCACCTGTTCCTAAGTTTTACAAAGAGGACCTTGATGCTTTCATCAACAGTTTGACTCTATAGTTGATAAGCACACTTTCACCCTTTTCAAGGATGGATCTTTGAGCAACATAATTTGTGAAAGATAATTACAAAGTTCCTTCTCAAAACACAAGATATCCTTATTAAAGGACATAGTTGTCAATTGGTTAGCTGACAGTAAACACCTACAGGAAACATGAGGTATCAGGTGTAAAGAGTTGTAACAACTTCTGCATCAAGTGTGGAGCACACACTGGATGTTGAATATTTACCATTGCTCCTTGATTCAGGGGATTTGGCATAGAGGAGACAGATAGAGAGGCTGATAATCTTGGTTTGCTGAACTTCTCTGTGGAAGAATATTGTGAAGCGTATTCTCCAACCGCTCAGTTCCCTTTGCCTCATTCAGGTGGCATAAAAGCTGTACAGACCAGGCATACGCTGAGGGTCAGAGACCTGCAGCCTTTGTAAGTCTGCAAATAGCATGGAATTGATACAGCAGGACTGCACCAAGAACAGATGATGCTCCCTGTGGGACCACTGCCAATTGACTTGTTTTTTTCTGCTGAAGGATGGCTGGAGGTCAGACGGCTGGAACTCTAGTACAGCACTACACTTCCTTTCTATTAAAGGGAAAAGTCCTACAGCAGTTTCTTTCTTTTTCAAATCCTGCTTTATGCCATCACATAAATAAGAAGCTTGCTACTTGCATATACATGCATATCTTTTACATATAATATTTTGAATGAGCCTGTGGCATCTTTGCAAACAAGCTAATATCCATGGACTTCATTCAGGCATGGGTATGAGTCTGATTAAGGTAGGACAGGAAACATAAAATTATAGTTTTAGCTCCAGTGCAAACACATGCAAGAAAAGAAATACAGTTTGTGGAGTATTTTCAACCTGACACTACTTTATTCGATGGGTTGGTTTTGGTTTGTTTTGTTTTTTTTGTAGAATTTAAGTGGATGAGGTCACTCACACAGCAAGGAAACTAATCACTATGGGTAGAGTTCATTTTACCTGGGATTAGATATCTACAGGGCAAGCATCACATCTAAGGCAGTTTTCTAGGCTCTATACTCAATGAAGAGAGAAGCAACAGCTAGAATGGGCAGGATCAGTGACCCTTCGAAGACAACTCTTCCTGCTGGCTACAGAGGGAGTTCAAATTGCTAGTTTACTTAAAATGCTTTCGAGCAGTTGAGGTTATGAGGGGAATGTTCCTCTTAATACTTAGCACCTGCAATATTCAGGAGTTGTGCAGTATGCCATTTTGCTTGGGCTTCCTTCCCATTTCAGATAATGTTTTCTGCAAAGGTTAGTATATATCAGATCATAAAGAAATAAAGAGTATCATATCTGTGACTCTCTGAATAACACATACAGGTTGAGTGCATTTTCTCTGCATCTGAAAGAAAGTGATGGGTCATTAATGCATTCAAGAGGGAAAAACAGACCTGAATTTCAACAGGATGTTCATCAATACCTGGCACTGTAATGGCTGAGAAATGTCCATTGTTTGGTATAAACCCTGCTTAACAGACTATGGATAAGAACCATAAAGCAAGCAGACACTCTCAGATTTTTTGTATCCTCAGAAGTGTGATTGAAAAGCGGTGACTGGTTCACTGCACTATTGTTCAAAGATAAAGGCAAACAGAACAAAGAAGCAGCAAGGTCATCAAGTCCATCAAAGAAGACACACTTTCCACAGTGTGTTTCTTAGTGTTTTGTCCAATCTCATTTTAAAAGTCTCATGCTGAGGGGGGAGGTATACCAGCTATTCTGGGAGTTTATACTAGTCTAATAACAGATATTGCTCTCCGGAAAAGTTCCTTGGTATTTACCCTATTATTCTTTTCGTTATATTATCATGTTGCTACATTCACCTCTTAGATAATTCCATTAATCTTTCCTTCAAATTTTAGCTTTTCATATACTTACACACAAGCTTCACTTCATTGTACTATAGATAATATTTCAAATCTTTGCTGCTTAAAAGACTGCAAAAAGCAAAGAAGTCTTGATGTAAAGCCCAAGATGTGAATTCAAGGTCACATGAATATGGTGTCCCCTGGACAAATATCAAAGGCTTCTTTCCATCCATGAAGTTATATAGAAATGTTAGCTGGAAGAGTAAAAGGCAGTTTCTCAGATACCTCCAGCTGGGAAACATCATATGATTTACCTGCCCATGCTAGTTCCCTGTACTCAGGATGTTTCTTTTCCTTAACTTGGCCTCATGCTTTCTTGAAGACCTGTTTACCAGCACTGTTTTGACATAACAAGTGTCCAGCACTGAATATTCTATGACACAGTTATGGAATACAGAATTCTCTTGTTGCCATGAGCATCACTAACATTTGTGTAGCACCTGGAAGCTCTGACATCATTGTGTAATGTGTTGTCAATGAAAAACAGTAAAAACATGGTCCCTGTTATTATTAATTTGTTATTACTAATTTGCACAAGGGAGTGCAAGACACATATCATGCTCATTTCCATTAACCTCTTTATGACTCCTTCAATCTGACTGCATTTTATCAACAGGCACCAATTATCTAAATATTTTCAATTTAAAAATTCACTTTGGAATATGGTTTAGTGGACATGGTGGTGCTGGGTTGATGGTTGGACTTGATCTTAGAGGTCTTTTCTAATCTTAATGATTCTATGATTCTAAAAACACCCCATGTTTGATTCCTTTTTCTATATTAATTTAAAGGAAACACAGAGTCATAATGCTTGCTATCTTGAAATTAACAAAATGTTCCATGAGTGGTGAAAGTTTTCATTAAAACCACACCTACAGTTAAAATCAGAGGCAATATTTCAGATGGAAATGGTTTCCATTAATAAAATCAAATTAGCTTCCAGTGGAAACAAGGAAAAACAAGCCTTAGGAAGGAACACTGAGAGTGCTTCTAAATATCAAAATACAATGAAAAATAAATAGAAGAGGAAAAGGGGATAAATCAAAAAACAACATTTTTAATTTGAGGGTTGTCCTGATGTGAACATATTTACTACAAATTTTACCATTCTAACTTAACAAAAAAACTTGCCACCAGTAAGGAAAATAAACATAGGAGGAAATAGATGGTTTAGAAATTCACACACCCACGTGTTCTTTCTCTATCTCTCCACCCCAATTGTGTCTGTTGTTTTTCTCATATAACTTAATTTATTTTGCTTTCTTGAACTGTATCTGGTCATGATCTTGGCTGGATTAAATTTCACATTTGGCTTCAAGCCCCCTATGCTGAAAGCAGATGTGTCCCACTCAGAAGCTCACTAGGATGAAGTCAATCAGTGCCTAAATTATCCATTGACTCCTGATGTGCAGATTTTGTTATCCCACAAACTTGCTTTGCTTTCCATTTCCATCACAGGATCTTTTTCTGCTCTCATGTCTCTGAACAGGCTTTCATGCAGTTAAAGCAGCTATGTCTTCCTTGTATACTGCTTTTATTGACAATTGAGCCTGGTGCCACTCTTCCTGTGATATGGGGGAAGATAAGACTATTGATGCCAATCAGTTACTCTACATAGAAGATACCACATTCCTCTGACAAATATTTGACTAACCTTTCTCCCAGCCATATATATCTCAGGGAATCACTACAAAAAAGTCCTGTGGCCTAGCAGATCCATATGACATTGCAGGGAGAGGACTCAACAGACATTTAAGGCAATGAGCAAAAGAAAAGAAAACCAAATTACAAGCTAAAATTTCATCTGGTATGAATTAACAAAGCTTCACTGAAATCAAGAGCTGTATCATTTTACTTTGGTTAGGAATTATGTCACAGAAGTCTATACTCCCAGAACCCCTCCTGGTATAAATTTTAGTATTGAGAACTGTTTCAATCAGGCAATGATCTGGCATCAAGTTCAGCCACTTAGTGGGTTCAGTATAGAAAAAGTTGCATGTAAAAAGCCAGATGAAGTCAACACACACCAATGTTTCCAGTGGATTTACTACAACTCTTTCATCTTTGAAGGAGACTTGAGTTTCAAATAGACCAGCTGCCTACTGACTTCATATGAATATCTTAATCTCAGCTTAACTGGCAATCATTTGTAAAAGTGCCACCCTTGGAGGGTGAGAGAAAAGGAAAAAATTCTTCAGAAACCAAAAGAGGTGGTTAGGAAGCCAATTGATAGGAAAGTCTGAAATTGTAAATTAAATGGATGTTGCTTCAACGAGCACCACTAAGCAGCCCATAGCGACCAGTGTGGAGACTGATATACAATGGGAACAGTGCTACCCACTATAAAGCAAATTAGAGCTTTAGCTGGAATGAAGATCTTTGGCACATTCCAAGCCTATTTATGTAGGGATAGGAAGCAAAACTTGAAATTATAGCAATTAGGGAAACAGCTCAGCAACATGTGTGCAGAGCTTGCTACCAGGGACTGGTAAGAAAGTCGCAGCTACACATGGGTGTGCCTCAGAAACCAACTATCCTCATCATACTTGGCTTGTGACATGTTCTAATGTGTAGGATACAGTGACAATGCACATCCAAAATGAGAGGCACTATCCAAAACGGCAGAGAAGGCACTAACTAAAAGGGAGATGACAATAGCCTGTGCACAAAGGGGAACTCATGGGCTGCAGAGAGTATTTTTGGAGTTCCTCAAGGACTGGTCTCAGGACTGATGTGACAATAATTTCATTAATAGCATTACCACAAAAAGGAAAGGGAAAAAAGGGAAAAAAAAAAAAAAAAAAAGCATGTTGTAAATGGAATTTGCTGACGAGAATTTAAAAATATCTAACATCATCAATGCAGAGAAGGAAGAGGAAATCACACAGAAAGCACCAGATAACACTAGTGATGGGAGTAAGAGAAAGAGAATGACTTTCAACGGGAAGAAGAAGTTTGACAAGTCAGTGAGTAAAGAGTATGTGAATCGATGTTGTGAGTATATTAATACAAAGCTGCAATAATTCTGCTAAGGTTCTTGTTCACCTGGCTGAAGGAACAGATGATCTGATCAGCTAAGTTATCCACAAAACCAGCACCTCAGTTAAAGGGCTGACCTGTCTTGCCAAGTCAACAGCATGAAAAATAATTAAGGAAAAGAGCATCTAAACATTTATGAACCAACTTGCTCTGTCTTATATATGGAAAAGTCCTCTCAGTGACATAAAACATGCATCATTACCCTGCAGAGATCACAATGCAATGAAATAAGGACTGGCTCATCCCTCCTGTGCTGAAGAATTTTTTGCCTTAATTAATTTTTCCTTTTCCAATACTGCCCCAATCAAAAGTCAACAGCAGCACAGGGCAGGGCCTGGGTCCTGGGCACTGAGGAGGGACTTGGAGTACACTGTAGGCAGGGGGCTAAACTGGGACAGGCTGGCAGGTTCAGGAGAAGGAACAAGCCACCTGGGACAGACAGATGAATCTTCCTGACCTACACTTTCTGATAACCCACTAAGGTAATATGGCATCATCGGTGAGTCAGGAAGAAGAAAACGATGCTCCCAAGGTGGGGATGTGAATCAGACTTTCTGCCCATGCAAGAGGCTCCAAAAATCATTGCTAGGGCTGCCAAGAGGGATGCTAAGAGTCCCAGAAAAAACCACCAAGGTGTTCATTGCTAATCCCTGCTGTCTGAGCAAAAGGTGAAATGCACCATCTGAGAGGAACACAGCTCTGTCAGATGTACAGGAGCCTCCATCCTGAGACAGAGGCACAAAGCCACAGCCGCAGTCTCCCAATGTCCCAGTTTGGGACCATGAGAATACTCAGGACTGGAGGACAGAAACGACTTCCCCCTTTCCAGGAGTAAGAGTGAGAATATTGCACACACTGATTGGAAGTTTAAAGAGAAATTCTATCTACAAGAGCATATATATAAAAGGCAATCAGGTAGAATAAGCACAAAACCCATTAAGCCCAAACTGGCCTTCTAGAATCCTCCACCCCTTCCATCCTCCATTGGCCTGAGGGTAGGCTGAAACTGCCCTCCCCATCAGGGACCACGAGGCCTCAGTGGGCTGCATGATGCAGCTCAGCTCCCTGCCAGCCATCTCCCCCAACAACTGTGAGATAAGAAGGTGCTGTTCCCAGGGAGAAGCGAAGGGAAGAAAGGCAGGGAAGAGAAAGGGGAGAGATTAGTCAGGCACTGTCTTTAAAGCTGTGATACCGGAATACAGAATGGAATAACAATGTTACAATATCCTGGGATGAGCAGGTCCATGCCCCTGGGATGGGTCTCTGTCCCTGTGGTTTGTTAAGGGAGACCTAGGATCCCTCAAACTACCACACCCATCAAACAGAATTCATTGCAGTTTCAGATTGTAGTCTTTGGGCATTATTAGTACAAGCTAGCAGATCCAACCCTGGAGTGTTTCCCCTTAAGGTTATAAAACACAGAGGGGGTGGGTTGAATTCTACAGACGCTTTTTTGGCACCAGCACTGGCTCTTTGTTTAAGCAAATAATTTAAAGTGTGATTTTTTTGAGGTGATTTGCACCAGGCCTTTCAGAGACTTTTTGTCAATATGTCTTAAGTAAGAAACTGCAGGCACTGTGATCTATAGGCTGAGGTTTGTGGAAGCAAAGGGGGGGAAAAAATGTTAAAAAATTCAAGACTATCATTTAAGCTTTGGTGAGATTAATCCAAGGTCTATAGATTTTTTACTCTCCACTGCTTTTTGTGAACAAGACAAATACGCCCGAGCAGTTAACATCTTACTATTTAAATAAGTCAAGTTACCCCTTATAAGCCTATAGCTTCCACTAAGAGAGAGCACAAGCAAAGAAAATGAGAACATTTACCACTACTGTTGGACACAAATGCTAATACTTATTTGGCTCAGGATTTTCAGTCAATCCACTAAATCAACAGAGACACACTTGCACATACCCCCAATATTAAGATATTCAAACACAAAAGTTTGGTTCAAGACATTCCCAGTAAAGGTATTATCAAACCAAAAATGTCTTACTTTGCTGGTAAATTTATTACTCAGACAATCTCCTTGTCTGGTTTCTTGTCAGCTCACAGATTTTTTGTTGGTGGTTTTTTTTTTTTTTTAGCATAGTAAAATTTTCTTTCTTCAATGCTTCATTAGCTCATCTTACTCATGCAGTTTTCCCCATTTTATTTCATGTAAATCAAATTACTCATCAGCTCTGTGATGCCATCAGTCTACAAAGAGACTTCTATAAAAAATATCATACAGTAAAAACCAAAAACTGACGCTTACGCAGGTAGTATATTTTGTTGGGGACCTACTCATAAGAGGTACATAAAGTTAAAGGTTGTTATGAGGATATAAAGACTTGAGAGGAATTTTAATAGGATTTGATTCTGTAGCATGTGGCTAAGATTAGGTGGTCAAAAAATATTTTCCAAACCAGAGGATTTTTTCCTACTGTTTTTTTTTCCTTCTTTCTTTTGGCAAGTGTGGTTAATGGTACTCAAGCTTCAATATCTTAGTTCCTCTGCTAATTCACCTTTTGGAAGGATGTGCTGTAAGCAGAATATTTTGTTTATTCACCAGAAAAGACAGGTGAACTGCAAGCAGTTTGCAACTTTGCACGTGAGTATTTTTTCATCCTCTGCAAGATTAAAAATGACAGCAGAAGCAAGCAGCAAGGTTGCTGGTGCAAGGTTGCTGGTGCAGACAAATTTGACTGTGGTTCTGATGAGAGGTTTGCACTCACGGCCTAAACAATCAATGTGCTGAAGTTAGGTGAGCACAGTGCAAAACCCTAGAAGCAGGATCCTAGAACAGAACTTGGGGGTGCCCTGACAGAGATCAGTCTCATGGCTTGGGTATCTCCCTACTTCTCCTTGCTGAGGACAAGCTCCTCCTTGCACGTGCAGAGTGCAGGGCAGAGAGACGGAACACAGAGAGAGCAGTTTGTGCAGATCAGTGCATTAAACACCCTTGTAAATCACAGTTCCAGTGGCTGAATAAAGCAGCTCAGCCAGAATAAAACTCCCACTTTTTCAGTTATTAATCCCTGTGATACACATCAAGTGACTGATATTCAGGTGCATAGGTATATGTGTATATGCACACAATTAATTATTTCTATATGTCTCATTTTACCACTGCTTTTTTCCTAACATTAATGTATGGTCAAATACTAAACACAAACCACTGCAATAAACAATACTAAGCAGTAAGAAAACAAATAGCTGAATGCTGAGTGAATAGACAAGAGGAAACAGTGTAAATTGTACCTTGCAAACTTTCAAGGGTCTTTCCCAAGCATGATCAGTAGCATGTTAGTTCTCTGAGCAGGAGGAATTTCTTCCAGGACAGAGAAGCAGCAACAGCTGAACTTTGTCCCTCATAGGCAAGGTACATAGGAAAAGGATCCCAAATATCACTAGATAATCAGGAAAACTGGTGGCTTTAATATTGTCTCATATATACTGAAAGTGAGGGGCAAGTTTTGAAGTGGTGTCAGTATGATGAGACACAAGAAAAAATAACTGTGAGAAATTTAAAAAAAAAAAAAAGACAAAACAGCTGATCAAAATCTCAGGGAAAAACTCGGTCCCAACTTCATTAAAAAGAAGCTTTCACCTGCAACTAATGCCCTCACTTGCAAAACTTTTTTGATTTTAACAGAGAAAGCAAGCTGGACTTTGAAAAGATTGCTGCTTATGGCAGGGAGAGCACTAATTAGGCAGTGAAGACCCTGGGGAGTAGATCTGTGTGCAGTCGTGAAGCTCAACATTTCTTGCTAAGTTTTCTGTCAGTTTGAGGTGAGGTTAAGATGTGTAGCCAGAAGCAGCCTTTTCTCATGGTTTCATAACTTTCAGCCTTGTCTGAAGCTGGGAAATACAATGATTTGAGAGACTTTAAAAAGTATCTTCCAGTTTTTCACCAGAGTCACAGTTTCCCCCTCATTTTGGATTGAATTTCCAACAATTTAGCCAATAATGAAAGCAGCTGCAGTTAGCATACCTGCTGGGGGAACTGTGCCTTCAGCACAGTTTATTCTCCAGTCTGTCCTTCCAAGGACTTCACTGAGCCAATTCGAGGAGGAAAAAGAAGAAGACAAAAAAAAGAAGGGGAAAAAAAAGAAGAAAAAAGGAAGAAAAAAAAAAGGGGGGGGGGGGGGGGCAATGGGTAGATTTCAACATCTTCTATCCCATTTTTTTCCCTGTGATTTGTCCTTGAAATGTGCACACTAGCCCAACAGAAATCCAGAGCCAAGCACTTGACACTTCTCTAATTAGCATTGTTCTTGCAGTTTTACTTTGGATTTTCCCCTGTGAAATCATTCTTTTTGTGTCAGAACATTCTTTGCATCTTAAAGCTTTCTACTGTATTTAAGATTCTTTGTTTCTACCTGATCTTGTCTAAACACCCCTGTAACAGATGGTGGTAGCTACTCTTTCAGTCCAGAGGAAATCAAACAACCAGGAATTTACTGCAGAATGATGCCCTTCATTCATTTCACTCATTCTTTTACATGATCACAGCTGACTAGGGTGGAAATTTGCAGAAGGTAAATGCTGAGCAAAGCTGTCTCCCTGCACTAACCTCATTTTCATGAGAGACATCTTTCTGAACATTTAGCTGACTTTATGAATCGGTGTTGTCCTTTCAGTTCTTATCCAAACAGGTTAAAATCCTCTCTGTAAGAACCTGATCCTGCATCAGTATTGGCTCCTGGGAATCATATGCACCCTAGAGGCCCCATTTTTTAGTGGGAACGGGATATAAGGGAGCTGTTGTTTCCAGCTGCTCATTGAAATAAGAGTGCCCTACAAGCAGGAGACATGGATTAACCCTGTGAACAAGGCTTTTTGGAGCTCTGGCAGCTCCAGGGTCTTCACACATGGGGAATCTTGGAAAAATCACTCCAGGGCAAACAGGTTCAAGTAGTCTTGGTAGCCCAGTGTCAGTATCACCACCAGGCTGGGAAGAAAGTGGGGGTGCAGACAGGGATGAAGACATGGCCAGTTTTTTCAAGAGAGGCTTGGCTGTAAAAAAGTTGGGAGCTGTCCCTACTAATATATTGCTGTCAGACCCTGCTTGACTCAGCACAGAAGAAAAAACTCCATTTATACCTACTCACCTCAAAGTAGAGAAGGGGTTTTTTTCTCCTTGGACAGCATGTATCTGTCCATAGGGAGGGGAGGTGGAGAGCATGAGGGCTCTCATTAAGTAATGGAGTTTGTATTAGGACTGAGAGCACCTCATTTTGGTCTTGCTGGTGAGTGATGCTCAAAATCTGATTTGGAGATGGGGTAGTGAAAACTTCCAGAGCAGGTTGTCTTTCTGTGTCACATACACAGATGGCTGGTTTGCAGTCCTGGGAAAGCTGAGGTCCTACAGGGATTGCAAGTTTCTATGGAGTCAGTGAAAAAAAAATCAAAGGAAAACAAGCCCATTTCCTCTGGGATTTCCTACATGGGGCTCCTCACCTTTCAGCAAAGTAAGAGGAATCATCCTGTGGAAACAGGCTGAAACCTGCAGAAACAGACTGCAGCACACGATGTAGGGCAGGGAATTTTTGCATTTTCTATGCGTGTTCCACTGAGGGGACACAGTATTTTCACAATACCTTATAGAGTCTCAATTAGAGTTTCACTCTTGCCTTTTCACTGCGATGTCTTTCAAACCCCCCCTTGATATCACCTCCAGCTGTGTCTGCTGCACTTCCCTTGCCACAGTGCTCTGCACCGTTGCACAGATAACAGCCAGACAAAGGCAGCCAGGGGGCCAAAGGCAGCATCTCTTTCTGAATGCAGATTACACGGCTGAAGTCACAGGGTGAAGTTTACACAGGCAACCCTCCTGCGTCAGGAAAAGCAGGCACTTGCTCTGGCCTCAGGAAGGTCAGGAGGATGTGAGAGGACTCTGATGCTTGTCCTAAGATAGTGTTAATTTGGCTTTGTTCAAGAGAGGCTAATGAAGCTCTTGGAAAATCAGCAGTGAAGGGTTATTGCAACAAAGGACTACAGTGCCTTCTTGTCAGAGAAGAGCCATCTGCTTCCTTCTCCCTCTCCATATTCCTCTGGGTTGCACAGCTATGAACAGACAGTAATTCTCAAGCATATTGTAAGCCAAATTCTTGGCTGTGTTTTTGTGGCTGCTGTGGGGCAACTTTTGTTGAGATTTCCCTGCAACAGGAGGATGTTCAGTATTGCACCACCCCAAATAATCCCTAGCTCCAGGAATGCAATGGGAATGTGCACTGAACAAGCCCATACTCTGATGCTGCTGCAACAGCTCCAAAGGGTCCCTGAACTGAGGTTGCTCTGATTTGTTGCAGTGAGTCAAACTGCCTGGCGTGGGTATCTGGGAAACAAGCATGAGAATTTCACTAAACTCTTTGATCTCCATGAATAGTGGCCAAAGTGAGGTATGTGAATCCTAAGTCCTATAGGGTTTAGAACACATTTAAAACACTCTTCCAACTCACTACAGGAGTAAGTTTTGAAGATGCTAGGTTTGCAGACTGTGACTGAGGGCAGGAAAGCTTTCCTCTTCTTCAAACAACTGGGAAACCAGAGGCGCTCTTCCTCTCAACCTTTCTTGCCTTCTTGGCCCTGCCATCCAATTTCATAGTATCATACCTTCAGCAGAGATATAGCAACTGCTTCATACTTACTCTCCCAAGGAAGTTTCTCTAGCATGAGACACATTAGTGAGGTTCAGAAGAGAGGGCACACTTCTTGCTCTGCACAGCTCTGGTGGCCTCTGGAGTGGCCTAGGCAGAAACTGCCCCCTCCAAGGAAAAGGCACACATGTACCCTAGCCCACAGAAAAGAAACATACTGGATTCTCATAATATCCCAAATATATGTCAGATACAAGCTGTTTCATGTCTTCTATATATTCTTATATAAAGTTTGAANAGCCTTAAACCAGCACACACTGACAGAATAGTCATTTCATTATTGTACAAGATCATGTAGCCTCCAAGAGGCTGCCAAGAGGCACAAGCATTTCTCTACACAAGTCCAGTGCAATGCACCTGAAATTGAAAGCATCACAGGGCTACAGGACCACACCTCTGAGTGCTTCAGCGGACGACACAGTCAGAAAGGCTGTTAATGCATGATGTAAACCCTCTGTAATATAAGCACCAAAGGAGAGCTTTGACGTCAGTTACAGGTCATTTTCCTCTGACAGTCTCCTGTGCCTGTGGTGTGAATCTACAGCCATTCTGAACCCAGCAATCTTTGGGCTTCATGAAGACTTGATGATTAAATTGTCAGCTGTGACACAGAAATTAAAAATAGATAAGAAGTATTAGCTCAGCCTGTGCATTCTCTTTCTACAGCAGGGGCCTTCTGTACCATACATTGTACCGTGGTCTTCTCAGCTCATTTTCAAAGGACAAATAAAACATGGATCTATTGATTTGTGGGTGGCTCTAACATTTTCACTGCATTTGTCACCTTACTGCCACATCCTATCCTCATCTTACTTACCTCTACTTAATGTGTGGGTAAAACGTCCTCATCTAATACCTTCACCTTTAGCATGAACCCCCACATTTGATGAATTAAAAGGCTGATGAAGTGGTTGTGCAGAAATAACTTCAGCATCCACATAGTCCACAACATTCAACTCTGATACGAATTTTAATTATTCTTGTAATTCACTTTCCTTGACTCAGATAACACATTTTTGGCTTCACAAGTCTCAGAACAGCATGATGCTTGCTAGGCTAAGGCTCACCTTTGCCAAGCAGAGATGGCCTGTCAAGTTTATAACCTTTGCCGAAGTGGCCGTCAAGTCACAAGGTCATTAGTAAGAATTTTGCCAGCACACCACACAGTGAGTCATATTTAATAGCCCATCTGCTGTCACACTTCATAAAATATTTTCCTATTATTTCTCCTTTCTGTTCTGTTCCTAAGGAGAAAAGTAACGGATGTGTAACTGTCAGAGTTCATTTTTGCAAATAAAAGAGTAGAGACATAGTTATTGCCTCTCCCACTATCCCTAAACGTCTGATATCTCTTATCATTCTTGCTGACATTTTAACAATGCTGGCTGCTCTTAGGGATCAGCATTAGAATTCCTAGTCATAAGCCAGGGCCTTATTTTACTAGGCAGTGTAAAGACATAGTACAAAAGCTACACCCCAAATAGCTGCAGACTGAACATATTCACAGGGCAATTCTCTTCCCACTGACACAGATTCACCTTTGAGATCAGCCTCCAATTCTCACTGCTGATTTTAGCTAGCCTTTAAGGGGACCTTCTCTTTCTGAATGCCCAGTTCCTCATTTGCTGCCTTTATTTACATGCTCAAGCCCATGTTAAAGCAATGACATTTCAATAGATGGGATTTTTCTTACTTCTCTTTTCTTTTCTCTTTTCTTTCCTTTTCTTTTCTTTTCTTTCCTTTTCTTTTCTTTTTTCTTTTCTTTTTTCTTTTCTTTTTTCTTTTCTTTTCTTTCCTTTTCTTTTCTTTTTTATTTTCTTTTTTTTCTTTTCTTTTTTTTTTCTTTTCTTTTTTCTTTTCATTTTATTTTTCTTTTTTTTTCTTGTCTTGCCTTGCCTTGCCTTGAACTAAAATGTCCTGCACTTATACAGCTATCTAAGCAGCAAGAGCGTTTACAGGAATTCTGTCTTCATCTTGCCAGTTTACGCTATGTAAGTCTTGTTAGTCACCTTGAAATTTAGTAGTTCTACTTTGTTGTTTGATGTTTGGTTTGTTTGGTTTTGGTTTTTTTTCTCTAGAGGATATGAAGGGGGCAGGCAGAAAAGATTATTGTGAATGAACTGATCATTTTATGAACTCGTTAAATATGCTAGCAATTATTAATAATTAATGGTAAGAGGGGTACATTCTGCTCCTCCTCAAGAAGCCAATAATGCTTTATAGTAGCTCTTTAGTAGCAGATTCATTGTCCTTTGAAAATAGACAATGAATCTGCTCCTTGGGGGTAACACTAAATGATGTGGATTGATGCTTTCCATGCCTTTTCCACTGCAGTTTGCATTTAACAAGAACTCTAAGGAGAAAGGATTTGCTTTCTATTCAGCTAATATTGTGCATTCTTCACCTCTGCAAACCTCTTAAAGTCTACACAGCAGATGTCACACAACATCCTCTTTGGGAACCTTTTTGCTCATTCCATAATAAAGCTGCACTGCAAATGCCAATAGCTTTCCACTGAAGGAGTCTTCAGAGACATCAACTCTTGAAGCATCACAGCATCTCCTCGCAACATCCTTCCTCCATCATGGAAAGAAAGGTGAAGAAGAAAGAGTGACTTGCAGGAGACTGCAGGAGCCTCAAAGATAGAGATCAAGAAGGAATAATGAGGGCAACCAGATTCCTGACACTGGTGACCTGGATGTCTTCCTAATGGTCAGGTAACACAGATCCTGATGGCAATGGTCATGTCCTCCGTATCTCCTCCTTCCACCCCAAACCAAATCAGTCTCTCATGACATGTGGCTAGGAGAAATAGATTCAATTTTTATTCACCAGTGAGAGATAGAGTGACAGCAAAAGAGGAATCTCAAGTGCAAAATAAAGGAATCTCTCTTTGAACACATGAGACTCAGAAGGTCTGGTTATGCTTACATTGCAATGAATATTGCTTGTTTTGATCTTACACAACTTAGCTGTTTACCCACAGGCAAAGGGCTCAAGTTTTCTGGTCCTGAAAATAAAACAACTCAGAGAAGAAAACAGAAGGAAAAATTAGCAAATGAGCAGTGTATTTTTACAGGAGCCAGCGTTTTGTGTGAAGACAAATTTGTCTTTATGTGAGATAGACAATTTAAATCGTGGATTAACAACACTACAGAAATTTAACAGATTTTTCATTTCATAGAGATAAGTAGCTATTCATACTTCCAGTTCCAGTAACAGATGATGGACTTCTGCAACAATTTAAGGATATGGACCACAACATTGTAGCCCAAGACTGAAGCAAGCACATCTGGCATATATAAGCCCTTTCTGCTCTCTTTTGTGTCTTGTACTGCATCTTACACATTTCAAACATTAACACATGGATTAGAGTTGTTGCTTCCTGTTGCTGCGCAAAACAAATGCAAGCCCAGGACATTACGGCCACAGAGAGAGGTGGAAACAGGGGGAAAGAAAACCAACCAACCAACTGACCAAACCCTTAAAGAACTATTTAAGGACAAAAATAGTATTTGATGGATTTGTTTGGCAGGAAACATTATGGTTTCACTTGTAAATAAAGAGGAAGATCAAGCTGATTTGCTTCAACTGAAAGTAAGAAGACTTGTACTTTCAGTATTT
Organism: Ramphastos sulfuratus; assembly: GCA_013399055.1. Taxonomy (NCBI): domain Eukaryota; kingdom Metazoa; phylum Chordata; class Aves; order Piciformes; family Ramphastidae; genus Ramphastos; species Ramphastos sulfuratus. Next base: position 306,913 of record WBNM01033664.1, on the reverse strand, counting down.
CCAAATAAAACCATATTAATTTCTGGTCACTGATGAAAAATTGGGCAGTTTTTGGTCTTTTGGTTTGTCTTTTTTTTTTTCTATTTATTTGTTTTATTTTTAGAAGACAGACCAATGCTATTATCCACATGCGTCTGTCAAAAATGCATTGCCAATCTTAACAGCAATTTAGCCTATTGCATAAACTGGCAAAGAGGAAGGAAATGTTGATCTAGAGAAATAGAAGCAATAAAAGGAGATTTTGCCTTCAGTTTACAACACACAGAAATAAAGACAGCTCGTTCTAAAAAGACAAGGTGAAGGCAGTTGTAATCCTCCCTTCTGATGCAAATCACACTTGGAAGTTGGACTGATGTTCAGTATAGCAAGAGTAGAAGAGATCTGTGCCGTTCTAAGGTACAAGCTAGAGGGAGAAGCACTCAGTAATGTTTCATGTCCATGCTCACAACCAAAGGGATCAAACCAAGGAAGTCTCAGGTTAATACTTTGTAAGTGATCTTGAAATCAATAAGAAGGTAGAAATTAGCAGAAATCCAGATCAATCTACATATTGTGATGACTTGTCCAAAGAAAAGAATATGAGCCCTGCGGCAACTCTGTGGGAAATGGTTTTCCCAAACCACTTCCACTTTTGAGATTTCTCCTGTTTTACACCAGGACAAATCCGTACCCTCTACATTTTCTCAGACTTCTGAGAGTCACCCATCTCAGAAGGTTCAATAATCTGTAAGGTAGGGTCACTATGCTGGACAGAGGCAACTAGAATTCAAGCCCCTTGTTAGTCTTAGTCAGAGTCGGGATCTCAGTTTTTCCTTGTGCCAAATAAATCCCATAAATACCAGCCTGTTGGCTGCCCTGGGCAGGGCAAGATTAGTTAGCTGGAAGAATACAACCTCAAATCTAGACTTCCTGTGAAAAGCCCAGAAGATTGAAACACTAAGGAGCTAAGAGGAAAATTAATGCATCGAGAGAGATTTGAGACTGGGGAGGCTTTCTTTTATGGACTGGTTAAACAAACTGTGTTTGTACAGCCCATATGAGCTTCAAGGGGAAGAAATGGTTACGTGAACAAAAAAAGAAAAGCATGGAATGACTGGGAGAAGAGAAAGACAGCCACCCTGCAGTAGGTAACCCCAGGAAAATGGGAAGAGAGAAAAAGAAGATGAGCCACACACTGGAAAACTCCAGGGGTCAAAGGGAAATAGCATGAAAAGACATAAAAAAGATTTTTGAAGCTTTAAAATTAACTGAAAAAGTAAAATTGTGAAACAGGTCTCCCTAAGAAAATGGGCTGAGGTACTACTGACTTAGGGGAAGTTCAGAGGGTTTCATCTGTAAACAAATTTAAGAGATTTCAAAAAGCAAATAAGGAACTAATAGTAGCAGCAGGAGATACACAGAGAGAGGAGTGTTTCAACATCACAGGCATAACCAAATCAGGGCAAGGAAGTGAAAGGCCCAGAAGATGGGTACACAGGGAGGGGAGCAATGTATCAGCTAATGATACAAGTTTTCGGATTTTAGCCTGGTGAAATCAAGAGATGAGGTCTTCCAAAGGCTGCAGCAAGCATCACCTCTATTGTTAACGATTTGCTCTCAAACTCCCAGGAATTGTGTCCACATGCGCTCCATGGGAAAACGAGTATCAGCTTACAGGGTCAAGTTAGCACTGAAAACAGAGGTAGGAAGACTTTTAGCAAGTCTTCTAATTCAAGACAAAGTGCTCAAAACAAAGCTTTCTGTGCCTTGTTAATTCCTGGCAGCGATCGTCTGGCCCGTGTAAGTTTCCTCACACATTTGCATCCAAGATAAGTCATTGTTGCAGTGAGACTGCATACTTTTTTTAATAAATAGAAGCGTTCAAAACCTACATCTAGCTCTATGCAGAAAGTTGCCATCTCTACAGATTGAGTGAGGAGATGAGTCCCCTACTGGGCTGCAGGAGGTTGACCCTAATTCTCTGGACTATAATAAAGCTGTACATACTGAACAGTGTTGTATTCAGTACAGTTCTGTTCCTTGCTGTATGTATTTAATACACTCACACAGAGTCACCATAGAAAGAACAAGCCAAAACTCTCTGTGCTGTTAAAAAAGGGGATTTTTAAATATATATCTGTATTGGTTTTAAATTGCTCCAGCTTAATCTGAATGTGACAATGGATGGTGTCACAATGCTTAGTGCTGGAGAACAACCAGAAGCTACACACCACAGTCCTGGGCGGAGAGAATGAGCATTGTGCAGCTTCCCCTCCAGCCTCCATAAGATGCACAATCCACACCTCATTTGCTTTGTTCCACTGGCACTCTGTCTCCAAATCATTTGCTACCCAACTGCAGGGACCGTGAGATAGTTTTTCATAAGATGCCACAGCTGAAAGGGATTTGGATAGTGTGAGTACAGAGTCAGGCATGAGTCAGCCTGACTGGTGTGGCCACCCTGACCCTGTGCACTTTCATCAACACTGCCCCACAGCAGCAGCCGTTGCACTGACCCAGCACTATGCGTGTCTTGTGCAACCAGGCACAGCACAAAAAGTTCACACCAGACAACATCATGCTGCCAGTTGCCAAATGTTTAGTGTACAAGCCTGGACTAACCATAGCAGGATCCTAGGTTGACCAATGCTGAAAGAAAAAAGAGGATGCTTGGGATGGAAGCCAAGTCAATTATTTTGCAAACAAGATTGGTACTCTTCCTAAAAACGGTGGTCAGATGCTGATTTGGTGTAAGTGGGTACGACTGAAACTGATTGCAAAGAGCAGGTCAGGCAAACTAGCATGTCCATTCCTGACACTGACTGTAACAACAGGGGATTAATGGCACTATATAAGCAGTTGAATAGCAAAATGCCTTAAAAAGGCTCAAGATTTCTGCCATGGGAGGAATGCCCTGAAAGATGATCAATATTTTTCTGTGTAGTTTGTTGCTTTACCCACAGCAGTAGAAAATCAATGTAGGAAGGTCATCTACATCAGATGAGATGATCCTCCCTCAACTTTCTCCCAAAAGCCATCAGGGAGATGGCAGAAGCTGGAAAGAACCTTGGATGCCTGGTGGGGTGATAGGCAGAGGAAAAAGGCAGTGAAGGAAGAGCCAAGCTGTTGTTCTGATGTGACCCTTTCATTTTCCACTTCGGTTTATGAGAATTCTTACATAAAGAAAAAGAGACAAAGACTGCTTTGGGGCCTTATTTTAATTTCTTTCTGACACAAATAGACCTTTTCTTCTTCTTTTCTGTTCTTCACCTGGTATTTAATTTTTTAGTATGGAAAAGCTGATGTTTCTTTCTTGTTTTTACCCAATCTGATAACCACAAATGTTGTGGTAATATTTGTTCACCTTCATGTAAAACACAATGATCCAAAACACAATGATTGTTTTATTCCACTTATGACACAAATTTGGAATTTGAGCTAAACCACACTCTGGATAGAAGACATTATTTCAAAGAATTGCTTCTCAATCTCTATTTAGGGGATTTGACTACATTTATCAGCATTTAACAAGTTTGTTTTAAGCCCTATATGCATTTGGGGTTTTTATGTCAATAATATCAGTGATGGGAAATTATGGACTATGTTGAGAAAAAATTAACAAGCACCCTAGTAATAATCTGCTTTAACCATGTTCTTTTACATTTGTTTAGACTTCTATTTAGTTATCAGGAGAAATGTTATACTAAGGCCTATTTATTTTCCCTGTACCATCCATTCTTTTATATACCTTTATTGTATCCATTCATCTTCATCTCCGTTTAAGCCAAGCAACACTGCTCTGTTGACTTCCTCCTCTTCTACAGATCTTGCCTGACTTTCAGACATCCCCACTTCTCTCTACAGAGCCATTCCGTTTCTGCAGTGCTTGAAAGTCCTTGACAAACGCCCATTACTTTTATTGAATTCTCACCCCTTCCTAACTAAAGATTTATCTTGCTTTACACTCCACTAATACAACACAGTCCTTTATATATGTTTTTTTCTCAGACACATTGAGAAAGCCTGTGTTTATTTCTGTAAATGGGGATCCGAACCTCAGTCAAAAGGAAAAATAGCAAAGAATCACACCCCTACAAATACACACAGCCAATGGATTAATTTCAGCAATAGCAGAGGGAAAACCTGGCAGATGGAGTTTTCTTTCCTCTGAGGCATTTTGGCTAATTTACATCCTCATTTCAGATCTAAAAGCTCCCACTGAAAGGCAGCCATGTGTTCATTTTAAACAGGTAGATTTGATTAAAGGCTGGACTTCTGGGGCATGATCCTGCCACCTCTGTACAATCAGTACTACCAAGGATAATGAGATTACTCACAGGAGTAAAGAACTGCAGAACCAAACTCTGGAGTCTCACGTATTAATTGGAGAATTTTCTCCTCTTTTCCCCTCCACCCCTTTCTTTATTGCCCTTAAAATGCCAGGGGAGCTTCGGAGTTATAGCAATTGTTGTTATGGAGAACAGGGCATAAAATGAACTGTTATTGCCTTTAAAAGAGCTGGAATCTCTTTACCTTTCAAGAGCAGGGCATAAAAATCTGTATGCAAATGAATAAATATAAATGCAAATATAATCGACACCAGGAAAAGCTGGTTTTCCCTGAGCTAAGGAAGCATAATGATAATCAGGCTTCCAACTGTAAATGGTGCTCACTGTTTTGTAAGGGGTGAGGAAAAATGAGGTGAGGGTTTAATACACTTTCTCCTCTGGTTAGGGGAAACAGGTGTGGCTCCATTTCTGGTAGCTTATTATTTTTCATGAATATATTACAGGTGCTCTTTGCGTATTTCAAGTGGTAGCAAATTATGCTGTTCCTGCTCAGGAATACTCACTTGCAACAGAACAACACAGATTAAGAGGTTTAACTGTGCTGCTTTGCTCAATTTCGATGGTTTATGTGGATTTGAAGAGGCAGTAAAACATCCCTCAGCAAACAAAGTCTTCCGAGCGGATAGAAGATGAATGCATCCTTTGTTTACTAATAGGCAAAGAAGAGGGGAATTAAAAGGCAGAAATTCTTGTCAAAGGACCCACCCTGCCACAGATATGCCATGTGGGAAGTTTTCAAATGTCTGTCTCCAGCCCATGTAGGGCAACTGGTGTTTATATGCCTGAGATCTTGTAAGCAGTGGAGCTCCCTGAATAAACTTTTGTACTGATTCACAATTCAGCCCTGAGACGAATGATAAATGAGCAATGAGAGTATCGGATATGTAGCTGGGCTGAGGCACACAGGTAAAGCGCAGGAACCAAAGTGAGTACTGGACCAATGAGAGCCGTGTCCAGCTATTTTTGCATGGTCTTGATACCCATGGCCCAGAGTAACTGTGCTGAAATAAAACCACTGAATACTGCTAATTACTGTGACTTCAGCATTGGGAGAAAAAGAAATGAGATACAGTGTGCTCTGGTCTAAGTCAGAAGGAGAGCATGTGGAGGACTTGATGGTCCCCAGGGAAAAAGAGAGAAAGGGAAGCAAAACATAAAATGCTCCCTAAATGTGCATTGTGTCTCAAAGTTCAGCATGATACCTGTGGCAAGCTGCTGGGAGCAAAGTCAACTTAACCAACAAGACAGTGAAGAAAGCAAGAGATGTAAAAAATAAGGCAGTAGGTCATAGGGAAGGAACCAAAATGACTCAGAGGACACTAAACTTCTTAAATTGCTAAATTAAAAGACCAGTAAAATTCAGTTGCAGACAACAGTCTGGGAGAAACTATCAGTTCAGCTGAAGATATGAGTTTAAATCCTCCCAGAATTTATTGGCAGAACAAAGACATTAAAAAGCCCCTGGTGAAACTAAAATTAAAGGGGATTATTTTGCTGCAATGTTCACAAAAAGACAATGGGGGGAAAAAAGCATGTTTCTCACAAGGTGCAAAGGTCAGAATAGAGACATGAACAGATGAACAAGAAATCAAAACTGCTAGAGATCTGATTGTAGTGTTGAGATTGTTGCCATCATTGAGAAGAATGGTAAACTGCAAAGGAAGCAATGAAAGTAGGGCATAGTGATGATCTTGATGTCAGTGTTAGAGTGGAAGAAATGCAATGCACAATATATTTCACACAGAGTAATCTACCATCAGGCCAATACTTAATATGGGGAAAAAAAACCATTAAACAAACTTAAGAGTCAGAAGTAAAACCCAGAAGGTTTCTTTAATTGTAATGGAAACTTTAGCAGAGCCATATTATCACAGAATCACAGAATGGGTTGGGTTGGAAGGGAACTTTAATTATCATCTAGTTCAAATGCCCCTGTCATTGGCAGGGACATCTTTCACAACTTTCAAGTTGCTCAAAGCCCCATCCAACCGGGCACTGAACACTCCCAGCACTGGGATATCCACAGCTTCTCCAGGCAATCTGCTTCAGTGTCTCATCACCCTCATTGTAAAATAATTCTTTCTTATGCCAAATTTAAAACTGCCTTCTTTTAGTTTAAACCCATTACCCCTTGTCTTGCACTGCAGCCCTGGTCTTTCTCTGTCTTTCTTATAAGAAAGGCAGGGAGGGAAGATGAGTGCTGAAGAAAAGCAACCTGATGCCAGCTGCCTCTACCGCATCCCACAGGGTGACATCCAGGAAAAAGCACAGTGTCAGGGAGAAGTGTCTCCATGAGAATCATGGGTGGGTGGCAGAGATATCCGTAATCTGAAAAGAGCATCTGTAAAGAAAGATTGGAGAGAATGCACAAGGGATAAATGCCCTGGGAACAAAAATGTCTCAGTATGGTCCTCTGCACGCCTCTCGTGTCTTAAAGCTAGAGAATGATGCATGTCCACTGCAAGGAAACCAGCTGGACAAGACGGGCAGGGTGCATTGGCAAGGAAAACCATTTTAAGGAACACAGGAAGCGCTTACAAAGAACACACACAGCAGGTGAACAGCTCTCCTGTGAACTTGGATATAGACAGCCTGGAAGAAACAATGGATCAATAGGTGCAAGTGAGACAAAGAAGATTGTTATCAAGTGCAACATATAAAAGAAGCCCAAATCGTGTGACTTATTCTGCCTGGGCAGGTTCATAAACTTACTAAAAGTGTCACTGATTTCAGTGATGCTCCCTATCTCTGCTAGAACAAGTCTGAAATAACCAGATGACCTGGAAGATGCTCACGCACTTCAGTACCTCACTTTTCCCTAGGCCAAGATACAAAACAAGAACAGCCTTACCATGAGCCCTCATTTGATAGCTTAGCTAGGGTAGAGATGAATGGTTGGGTATGGGGAAAATCATAGTGAAAGCCCCAAAATTATCAGCAGAATTTTCAACAGTATCTGGAGAAATTACTCACTGGTGATTCACAAATTCTATGGTCAGAAGGAGACAGTGATCATCCCCTCTGACTTCCTGCAAAAGACAACTAAAACCTTGCTTTGCATCAAGTTTTTGATCACTGCATGCTCTAGAGCTTGCCATTTAGACTGAGTTCAAAACCTTGGAGACAGAAATAATCCACCTGCATGTAGCTGCTTGTAATGGTGCCAAGTGGTCCTTTATCAGTCAGTGGGGATATGGTCAATACAGCCAATGGAGCTTCAGAGCTTCATTCACTTCATCCTAAATTAAGTGCCTCAATTAAGTTGGATGACTCACACCCCAGACTTTACTGACTCTGCTGACTGAATCTTTACCAAAAGGAAACAAGGCATAGAGTTCTGAGAACTAGATATAGAGGCCTTGTAGGCATCCAAAGCTGAGTGAGATAAATCCCAGCCCAACAACCCAAAAGTTCAAAGCATGCTTAGATTTGTTACAGTTGTTACTCTCATTTATTCTGTAAAGATAAACCAGACCAGAAATGAGTTATAATTTTTCTATCCTCAGCTTACAGCCACTGACTTTGTAATGTCATTGTCTACTTAACTGAAGAACTTTCACAATTAAACTACTCTGCGGTTAGATCCGTTGTCACTGAAGACTAGATAATGATGCCAGTTCAAATATTTCCATTAAACAGCAAAGAAGGGTCTAAAAGAATCTGCAAATAATATGCTTTATAAAAAATTTTGCTTTGCCACTTCTCTGTCTTTTTAGTTCCTAAAAAAAACTCTAAAACCCAAACCCAAAAAACAACCCAACCGAAACGAAACAACCACAACAAAACCAAAACCAAAAACAAACAAACAAACAAACAAAAAAATCAAACCCACCCTTCACAAACTTCCCAAAACTCTCTTACTTACAGAGCAATTATAAATTTGGATATCAATAGAAAAAAAGTAGCAGTTCCTGTCATGGGGAAGAAATGTGTAAAGAACAAAGAACATGATAAAGGAGTTTCCTTTGCTTGTTTGCCCTGGTGGACTTCCTCTTGGATAGTGTAACAAGTTTTGTGCCCATAGTGCAATGGAGGCTTTACCTCCAAAAATACAGCAGCCAAAGGGAACAGCCATCAAGGGAAAAAAAAAAACCAAACATATGCTCCTGGAAAAGTGATACAACGTGTTTCACACTGATGAAGGATAAAATGAGCAGCTCAGAAAACACAAGGGTAGACTTGATGCATCTGTGCAGTTTGTTTAATAAAAACCTGTTGTCTGCTTTGCAGTTTCTCTTCCCTCATTCGAGCTAGCTGGAGCACAAACCAGCACTTCTCAGAGCAGGATCCTGTCCTTAAGATAACTACTGAAATACAACATTGGCAAAGACTTCAAGAGACCATCTAGCTCAGTCTCTGAGAAGATCAGGAATAACTAAACCACCTCTGATAAATTCTGATAGCAGATGCCTCAAAGGTGCTGAGATGCTGTCCTGAAGGCTGTGGTAGAGCTGTGCCATGACAGCCCTACTGAAAGACAGAAGATTGGATCCCTTCACCCCAGCCCTGACTACTCTGGGAACTGTGTGTTATCCTTCACAGCCTTAAGAGCCTCCCTTACCTCCACCAGCTGATCTGCTCCAGAAGCTCCAAGGGAAGCTGACTGCATCTCCCCAGAGTGGTTTCCCAGCAGGTAGAGACTAAAGCCAAGCTGCTCCACTGAACATTGTAGCCCCAGAGTTGGAGGACAGTAAGGATGGAGGGAAGGGTACATGCCTGGAGGACCAGTGGCTACTTCTCTTGAGCTGTTTCCACAGCATTTGCTGTGGCTCCTTTACTGCTTTTGGCCCTGGGGGAAAACTTTGTCATTATAAAATTTAAAAAAAAACATCCAGCACCTTGAAAACTGTGCCCCAAAGACCCAAAATGTCCCTGACACCTCCTTTATTTTCTCCCTGCTAAATCCCTTATACAAAAACAATCACTTTTCAAGTGATTTCCCAGGCAGGAGCAGGTTAGCACTGTTCTAGCCCTTCCTATAGCTTCAAGTCCCCATCTTATCTTGAGTGGTATCTGTACCAATAGGAATTTCACAGATGTTGAGCACTTAATGCATTGAAGGATCCTTTTAAATCCAAATTATATTGATAGGCTTTAATACTCCATGCAGACAGATATCTGATGCACTTTGGAGAAGAATGAATAAACAGAAAACATTATCACAGATGTAAAGACTGGAAATTGAAAGTCACGAGGCAAGACACACCACAAAAAAATCAGAAATAAAACTTTCAGTTAATAATAACATTATAGGGCTGTTTCACTCCATGACAATTTCTTCTAAATTGCTCCCATAAGAAAAACAAAACAAAACAAAAACATATTGATAGTTTTGCATTTCAGATCTGAATTCCACAAACCACATTAAAATAAACAAACAAACAAACCAACAAACCCACATCCCTCCCCCACTCAAAAACCCCAAAACTCTAACACAAATTAATTTAAGGGCTAAAATCTGGATAAAATAGTTTCTAATTCTTAGCTATTCACAATTTGAATGGATTTATATGTACGACCATAATGAGCTATGTCTTCCAGTGTATTTTTCCCCCTTCTTTTATTTGAGTTAATCACCAGTGTAGGGAGCTGATCTCTTTTCTTCTTTGCTCATGTCAGTTTTGTATTCCCTTCTCTTGGAAGAAGAATCTATTCGATTTCTTTCAAAAGCTGCTCTCATTCATTCTTCTTCTCAGTTCTTCCTCAGAGCCAGACTGATTCCTTGAACAGTGAGATTAAGACAGCACTTCTGCAGTGAGTTTCCACTAAAATATCTTTTAGACACCATCTATAAGTAATCCCTGTCCTATTTTCATGTCAACAACTGAAGTGCCTCTACTCGAGCTCAATCTTTTTGTGAGTTATTCTTGTGTCTGAAAACCACTCTTACACATTTACAGTTCCTCCTTGTCCCAATATACTGCTTTAATTGTTGCCATGATTTCCCTTTAATCCACTACAAAGCTCACCAGGAGAAGCAATGTTGCAGATACGCAGGTACGGAGCAGGTACAGAGACCAATTTGGCAAACAGACAGGCATCCAATTTACATGTGAGCAGGTAGAATTAACTTTCTGCTTAGTGATATCTCAAACTTCCTAAGCAGCACAGGGCCTTCCTCTTGATTATAAGCTAAGGTCATTTTAATTCAGTTATTTGTATTCGGCTATAGCCTTTGTTCTGGGAACACAGCCAGCTGAAATACTGAATACTTACTGAGTATAATTAGAAAGGTAAGCAGCTCCAAAAGGAACGAAATCAACACACACACACATGCACAGAGAATCATTACACAGGCTGTATGAGGAGAAAGTTGAGGAGTGGAGGGCAAAGACTTGTACACACACAATAACCCCCCCACACCCTAAGCGATCTATCTCTACAAAACTGACATATTTGTCAAATGAACTCCATTCCTCTGATAATCTGGGGAAATGTTTGTTTGCGGAACAAGTGGGTTGGACTCATGACCTGTTTGCTGAAGCAACAAAAGCTCTTGAAAAAGAGCCTTCCTAAGATCTGACAGGCTTTGGCCTTCAGCAAACAACATGTTCAAAATAAGCAAATAATGAGCAACCTTCATCGATGAACTGCCAGCACAAAATGCCTTCAGATCTTATAGAACAGTTCTTGCTTGGCAGTCCTTCAGGCCTTTTCTCATGGCCCCAAATAATCATGTGATTTTTTTCACTCTCCAGCTTTCCTCCCAGCATCTGAGTCATTGTGATGTTTAACAGTCAGTACAGCTTCATGAAGAAACCAGTTTATCTCTAGCCAGATTGTTCCAGATATTTGCATGCTACCTGGAACATGAGAAAATCAATAGGAATCAAGTACTTAAATATCTTTGAGGATATGGATTAATGTTCCTCCTGAAATAGTCTTCCATCTCCTGTCTCTGCTGCAGAGTAAAAGCACTACTTTTCTGCTAGTAATATGACACAGCCTTCCTGTTCACCCAGAAGCAAAGATCTCCTCTGAGGAGCCGAGGTTTTGCACTTAGCAGGAACAGGCTGCAGTGACTAAAACTGGTCAAACTTACAAGTGGTTGCAACCATCCAATCACCCTTGGGTGGTTTAAGTAAATGAGCTTACTCAGATTGGTCTTTTGGAGCAGCTGTTAGACTCTGCCTGAGCACATCAGTCCCATCCCTAAACCAAGTGGACTGCCATCCACTGAATTACCTACCAATTACCAAGAAGAAATCCAGTTAAATTGTGATCCAGAACCCACTGGAAGCTATGCAAATATTTCCACTACTTTAAACTTCTTGCTAGTTCTTAACTAATCTTGCCAGTCTTAGAGGGAAGCGAAGCAGTGAGCTAGCACAGTGTGAAAAAATAAAAGTCCCTCTTCCACCAAAAGTCAAAGGTGAAGCATGTTGGACAAGGTTTACAATATGGAGCTATTTGCGTTATCATTTCCCATCATTTCACATGACAGTGACCTAAGAGTATAGTCTCCAGGTCTTATCAGTGCAAGGAAAAAGACACCCAAGACCTTCTGCAGCCTACTCAGGTCTATCCTTGCTTTCAGAGCAAGTGCGTGCAACAAACCCTCCTCCTCTTGCAGCAGCAGCAAAATGTCTGTGTTTGAGAGAGGAAATTCAGGAACAAATCCTTGTTGTAATTTGAAATCTCACTTCTGACTTTACAACCAGGAAGCTTCAGCATCCCAGAAAGTAAAGAGGATGAGGGGGCATAATCTGAGGTCAGGCTAAAACCACTAATTTTTACTGATCCAACTTTGTCACATTTGGACCGACATCTCTGTGCCAACTGGCACAAGGGAAGATGCTCCACTGAAACACTGTTCTTGTTAGCATAATTAATTTTGCTAATGAACAGAGGAGAGAAAGGAGAGGGCTAAACCAGCAGCCAAAGCAGAGGTTCACCAGGTTAAACCGTGTCCCCAGCAGGAAAGTTCTGTGGCTAGTAAATATATCTGGCAACTTCTTCCAGAGAAGATTTGGTCTGAGTATTCCAGGTTTTGGTTTTACCTGTGCTGAGTGTTTGTTCTCCCTGCCTCGGAGCTTACTCCTTAGAACTATCTCTGCTGTTAAGCCATTGCCTTTGTTGGGGCACAGCAGATGCTTTCTCTGTTCGCTTTCACCTCCATCCATAAAAAGCTTTGCACAAACTGGAATTCTCCCACCCCACATCTAGTTGTAGCTTTTATTTTAGTCAATATCCATGACAGCCTACTACTCTAATCCTGAAATGAAGCACAAAAGTTGGACCAAACTCCGGCAAACTCAAGGTAGCTTCATTCAGCTTGGTGACCTTGCCAGAGCTAGTTAAGGATCAGACCACAGGAAGAACTACTTCAGCTTCATGACCATCAATATGGTCAAGTCATTTCCCAACAATCACATACTTTCAGTATTTTTGCCCTCACTCAGCCTTTCTTTCAAACCCAGTGTGTTCAGAGGGGGATGTGTTCCACCTTCCTTACCAGCTGCAGGATGGGAACAAGATGTGTGATGAGCATGCTTAGGCCAAAGATCACAGAATCACAGAATTAAGCAGGTTGAAAAAGACCTCTAGCTCATCTAGTCCAACCTATCACCTAACCCTTCTAATTAACTAAACCGTGGCACTAAATGCCTCATCCAGCCTCCTTTTAAACAGCTCCAGGGATGGGGATTCTACCACCTCCCTGGGCAGCCCATTCCAATGCTAATCATTCTTTCTGTGAAGAACTTCTTCCTAACATCCAGCCTAAACCTGCCCTGGCACAGTTTGAGACTGTGTCCTCTTGTTCTGTCACTAGGTGCCTGGCAGAAGAGACCAACCCCTGCCTGGCTACAACCTCCTTTCAGGTAGTTGTAGACAGCAATGAGGTCTCCCCTGAGCCTCCTCTTCTCCAGGCTGCACACCCCCAGCTCCCTCAGCGGCTCCTCACAGGGCTGTGCTCCAGGCCCCTCACCAGCCTTGGTGCCCTTCTCTGGGCACATTCAAGCACCTCAACATCTTTCTTAAACTGAGGGACCCACAACTGGATACAGTACTCAAGGTGTGAAAGATCCCCATGCAAACACATAATAAATAGCATTTTATGGCCCATAGATACAATTTTCACCCTTACACTTTACATTTGGTCAGTGTGGGTGAGAGGTTGGTCGCAAATTCTGCATGCTGCTGTTGACCCATTGCACCAAAACATTCAAAGTAAAATAACCAAATATCCAGCTCTAAGAAAGAGATTTCAGTTACTGGTGACTTGGATCAGATATTTTCAATTGGAAGCAGTGTTCATGTCTGTAATACAGGTCACTGGAAAAGGCAGCTTTGTTATGCCAGTCTTTGGCTAATATTTCAGTCACTAAACATCCCTCTGCCGTTCGGTTGGAAGGGCTTCCTCTTTACTTCCTGGACTGGTATTTCTGCACATTTCTGTTTCATTATTATTCCAGAGACAGACAGTCTTCAGCTGTGGACAAATTTACCTTTGAATATGTCTCTATAATGAGATTTAAGATCTTTCTGGATGAAAGTGACAGTGTGTATCTGCTATCACTAACAATGCCCTAATTTAAGTAAAGATTTAGCTCTATTAGCAAGATTTTAAAACAAAAAAAAAAGGGGGCGGGGAGGAAGGAGAGTGTCAAAAAAACACAATAATACTTACACTGCATGCAGAAATCATGTCTGGATTACAGAGAACAGTACATCTGAACTCACTGCACCTTTGTTACACTGTGGCATCACTCTTATTCATTGGCATACTGTCTGATCCATCACATCTTCTGGGTTAATTGTAATTTTCCTACTTAGGAAGATGCCTTTTCCTGAGCGAAGGTCAGGTTATCATCTTTTTCAGTAAATCAGTTTTGATCAAAGAGCACAGTTTTAGTTGGCCTCCTTATACTGACAACATCTCCCTGATGTAAAGCAAGTCACGAAGCTGCAGCTCCCCTTAACTTGCTCACAGTTTTGGCCTTGTCTGTGTCGCCTACAAAGTATGTTTTTCACACAGGGATTAATTAAGGCACATTAGTCATCTCCTGAAAGCTAACAACAGGGCAATGCAGTGCTAACACAATAGGTCTTCTCAATTGCATGGCAGAGCTGTACTTAAAACTGTGACTGGCCTGAACCTTGCTTCCTATGGGACCTCCTGGGTTCTTGTTGCACATTTCATTTCTGCTTCAGAAAAACTCATTTTCTGAGCAATGAAGATACAGCCTTAACTTTTAACACTTTTTTTTTTCCCCAGTAAGTGTGAAGGTAGCAAAATGTGCACAGTGCAGGCACTATAGTAATCTGAAGCGTTAGTTTTGTATGTGATAGGAGGTGATGCTAAGGTGCTAATCCAACCACAGACAATGCTGGAGCCCTGCTGGTGGGTCATACAGGCTCTGGTCTGAGCCACTGTGACTGCTGTCTCAAACCTGGCTCTGGTTTTGCCATTAGTTAACAACTGACAGTGAAAAATCTGTAAAGCTGGAGTGTAACAGTTTCTACTACACTTTTGGAGAGACAATTTTAATAAATCAAAACTTCATCAATGTCAAATTCTCCTTGCTGGGAAGAATGATCAGAGAGAAACTAGTAGCTTCTTGGTCACCACTTTGATCTTCTAGATTTCACCAGGATTTAGGTTGCTGATGCTCAATTTGATGTGGAGTTTGTGTGTAAGTAGCATATGCAACAGCTTCATAAGACAACTGTCTGTGATGGCTTGATAAATGCCATTAACATTTGCTGAAACGCTCAATGCAAGGCAAACTCATAGGCTGTCAGGGTCCTCAGTTTGTCTTTTGTCCAAAAGAAGTTCCACAAAACAAGAAGAGTCATTTCTTTATGAGAGAGCACTTCCTGAAGGCAAGAAAAGCAAGTCCATGAATAGGAAAAGACATACAGTACAGACAGTCCAAAAGAAGGAAGAGGTGAAAAGTGGAAAAGTCCCCAAGCAAAAAAAAACACAGACTTGAACTTGCGAAGGAAGAGTACTCAGCACCAAAGGGACTTAGAAAGTAGACAGGAACTAGATGACTCAGTTGCTTAGAAGAAAAGAGCTTGTGAGATCAGGCTGGAAAGAAAAAAATCTGCTCAATAAAGAGAAAAGCTTTGTGATTCGGATCAGATTCTGTACATAGGAAAAGAGGATGCTTTCCTTCATGGGTGCTATCTTTCAAATTTCAAGGAAAAAAATGGAAATAAATTTGTACAGAGCATCAGAAAATGTGGAGAGCTGATGCTAATTTCTGCATGGCCTATGTGGAACATAACCCACAGCTTGATGCAAGACCATTTTATTATCTAAAGAGTCTTTAAAGGGTCAACTTCATTATCTGGTGCCATCTTAGGGTGCTTCTTCAAATGCTCACTACTGGATGGAGACCAGAAGATGGAACACACAGAAGTCTGCATACAGACAAGATATAAAATTTTGTAGGAAAGAGACAAAGCATCTGGTTTAAAAGAAAATAAAACCAACCTCAGCAATTTAAAAGAGAGAAGGCTCTGACTTCAGCTACTTGAAAAGTATGTTTCCAAGCCTCCAGCTCCTTCTTAAAAGTGTATTCTGCGGATTTTCTGAGAGTTTCTGTTTGTCTTAGAAAGAGCCCTTGGAAGCTGAGCAACAATTTGCCATGTCAAATATGTAATACTCACTAGCTTATAGACACGCAAAACTAATATAACAGAGGCATGGTGCTCTGCTGCTGTCTGAAAACCTAAGCTATACTCAAGGGTGATTCAATCTGCATTCATTGCTTCTGCAGAAATAATCCATTTGTCGGATGTTTTCCATGTTCGTGATAACCTCTGAGAAACTGAAAATGAATTGCCATCAAACAGAGATGACTTTTCAGGAAGGTGTGCCAGTTTAGCTATAAGCAAAGCAGAATCATTGACCCTCCAAGAATCAATACAGCTATGATAGTGCAAAATTATTTATAACAGTTCCATTTAGGCCATGTCTACAATGCAGACTTTGGAAAGCATCAGTCATGGGTGTGCTAGGCTGCAATGTGTGGCAGACGTAACAGAGCTGGCAAGAGTACCCAGCCTAAATTAATTTCCTAATAGCTGTGCTTTAACCCTCACAGAATATTCCATTAAGCTACACTTTGCCCTACCTACACCCCCTTTTCTATGCCAGAAATATGTTCCTTGAAAATATTTGACCTTATTTTGATAGATAACACTTCTTGGTTTTTTTTTTTTTACAGTATAGGTCTCAACTTGTGCTGACAAAAATCCTCGGCATAAGATTGTGGAAACATCCTTTTAGCTTCTCCATGTGTGGGATGATGACTTCTGCCTTCAGCTGCCTCCTTCCACACTCTCAGATCAGCTAGAGATGAACTTGGTGGGCAGGTCTATAGGTTCAATTGCTTTGAACAGGGATGAGTGCCAAGCAGGGAATAACATACATTTGTGTAAAGTAGAGCCCACTAGGGTAGCTAAAACCGTCTCAGCTCTAGATTTTAGCTCATTTTAGAAGAAATAATTTTGTCAGTAGATACCAGCAGAAAAACACCTAAGAAAAGGAAATTTTTCTACAGACACAACTGATCTGGAAGGATATCTGTTCAGTCTTTACTGGGTTTTCCTCTCTCTTTTCCATGTGAGACCAAAAATTTTTCTTTTATCCTTTTTTTCCCAGTAACATGAAGTCTTTGCAATGACACTAAGACTATGTGTACCTGTATGCTGGTCTTTCCTTCCCACCAATAACTTTAAAACCTATTATTAGTTTTAAAATCAGTAAATACATTGATAGAGAGGTGAAAGACTCAAAGACACAGAAGTTCTGCAAGTAGGAGGAAAAGGAAACAAACCAAATCACATAAAGAAAAAGCCTATATGGTGTCTTGTTTTGGGATCACACCCCACACCCCACACACCCCACCCAACCTCCTTTATAAGAGGCAGATAAACTGTAAGGCATCCAAGCAAAGAGCACTAATATGGTGAGGGTGTTGAAGCTCATAATATACAAGGCAAGGTTGGGACAGCTAGCTTTATTCAACCACCAGAAGACAGGATAATGGCAGGGGGATCAAGCTGCTTTCTATTCCTTAATGGAAGGAAAATAGGGAAAATGGAGGCAATACCTTCTGAGAGATGCACAACGAAAGGACAAGATGAAACAATTGCAACTTGCAATGGCACCAGCCAGACAAAACAAAATAGTTTCCCCTTCAAACGAATTCAGTGCTGGAACAAGACCCCTGAGAGGCAGGCACTGTCTGACCTTGAACACTTCCAAACCTGACTGAATGAGCCCCCAACAAATATGATTTAACTCCAGAGTTAGTGCTGCTCTGATCAGGATTTGACATCTCAAGAGGACCCTTTCTGCCTAAGTCATCCTATGATTTAGCTATCATTAGACACCAGAGAGACCACACAAAAACTCAACTTCAAGATACAAATCTATACGAAATGAAACTTCTATGGTCTTGCCACTTATGGAACTATCTGAGCTTTTCAGTAGTGGTTTTCTCTTGGTTTGCTTTTATTAAGAGGAAGTTGAAGAATGGAAATATTCAGATTTCCCTTCAATAGTCAGGAAAATAAAATGCATCTTTAATCACAGTGAAAATATGATGCAGAGAAGATGAAAGGAATTTTGCTGTACAACTCAAGAGTCCTGGAGACAACAGGTAAGCCTATGGAAAAATAGCTGTGTGTCTTCATTTCCAGTTCAGAAAAGGAAACAGCATAACAACAAAGTAGAAGACCTATGTCCAGGATGGTGTTTCTCTCTTTCTCACTGAATGGGCCCACTGCCTCAGCTTCTGCTGTGAAATCACTGCCCTTAACTTCAGGTAAGCTGAAATGTGATGTCATACCTGGCTCTGGACAAACTGTATGGTATTGCTTTCTCCTCAGGAAAAACAGCCGTTGAACAGATATACTAAGCAAAAATCTTGACTTCACTTTTCCCCAGCTAGACTGACCTTGACATATAGTAGGATGTCAAGACTCACCTCATAAGGGCCAAGAATAGAAGGGGAGCAACCCCATAGCTTGCTCTTGGCACTTCCAGGTGAAAAAAATTACACTCAGCACAACATGGACTCTCATGAAGTATCCAAAATCTCATTAATATAGAAAGAACTGGGTACAATTAGCATCCCCATTCTAAGAGGCTTACTGGATAAAGCCCTGCATCCCAGTCTTCGAGCTGCCCTTGTTTTGAGCAGGAGTCTGGACCAGAGACTTCCTGAGGTCCCTTCCAATTCTGCTAATCTTTTAATCATACAGGTATTTATTTGAGAGCTTTGACACTCTAGCCAATATAGTTGCCTGGCACATCTGCTTTTCACAAGCCTCAGGAAAAAAAAAAATTAAAACATTCAAGCTTGGGAGTATGGTTGTTTGGTTGGTTGGTTTTTAAACTAGTTAAAAATGTAAATTTGGTTTGGCAAATCCTTCTTC
The DNA here is from genome assembly GCA_013399055.1 of Ramphastos sulfuratus. NCBI lineage: Eukaryota > Metazoa > Chordata > Aves > Piciformes > Ramphastidae > Ramphastos > Ramphastos sulfuratus. The sequence continues at coordinate 288,188 of WBNM01033664.1, read as the reverse complement.
ACAAGTTTCTGTCTAACTCACTGAATTGTTTAAGTTTAAAAAAAAAAAAAAAAGTTACAACCCCCACTCTGAAACCATTACGTTTAGGGATTTTTATTCAGAAAACACATCATCTTTAGACCGGATTTTTAACAGTATTTAATTAATTTTAATTTAAATCAGAATTGCTTCGTTTTACTTGTTTGAACCTAGCAAGATGGCTTTGGCCCTCTCTCAAAGTTTGTTTACATAGAGATGAGGACTGCAGTCTTGACTTCTTAAGGTGTGTGTGTTGTGGTGGCTCATTAGCTCACTAAAGGTATAGAGTAACACGATTTTGTCAGTGTGCAACAAATGTTGGTCACAGCCTTTGAAAGAGCAGTCAAATCAAGAAGTGGTTCCTCTCATGCCCTGAGAAGTTTGTGCTTTCCTACACCTCCTAACTGTTTCTATCTCATCATGGGTCCTTCTCTCCACCCAGGCCATTACAGCAGGGCAATGCATCTAGGGCTGTCTTTTCTGTTTTCTGACAAAGCTCCCCTAAGTAATGTACCTGGAGCAGCCAAACAGTACCTGCTCTAGCTCCAGATTTGCTCTCCCAGAAAGCTGGCAGTGCTTCCACTACCTCCCCAGACAAAATAGTATTTGTCAGTCTGGAAGAGGGAAAGACCAATTGCCCTTGAGATAGGAAGCCCAAAGAAAATTTGTGGTGTTAACTAAAACTGGAACTTGCTCAAAGAAAGCCCCTTGTGTCAGTTTTCATGCACTGAGTGCCATGTCTGCGTGGAGTGAGAGACTAGCTATGGCTATGCAGCTTGCAAAGGACAACAGTTCCTATGCAAGACATCTGATTCCTTGATTTTGCTGAAAAAGCCACAGATTGAAATCCCATCAGTTGATGTGCTTTCCCACCTGCAAAATAAACGTGAGCAATCTTACATAATTATAATAATTCGTGTTTGCAGTATAATGATGCTTTGATGCAACCCATTTTATGTGGCATTTTATCATTGTTCTTTAATTAAAAAGATCTCCAGCTATTGAGATCAGCACGAGTGTGTCACACCCAGATGAGTGAGAAAGCAACTTTACCCTAGATACTGAAAATACAGGTTATTCAGAACTTTGATACCCCTGGCTGTTTGTAGCTGACATTTTGGTTCACACTTGTGCCTCTAGGTACTAGGCTATGCTTGGCAGATAAGGATAAGGAGCAGAGCCAGTAAGATTCCTAAAGCCACAGCTGGAGCTAGGACCCACTGTGCTGGCAAATCCAATGCGTTTGCACCTTTTCTACTGTAAAAGAAGTGAAAACCAGACTATGCAACAAGCCAGAAATGTGTGGGGCTTTTTGTTTAGGTTCTTTTTTTTTTTTTTCTCTTAATCTGTTGTGGTTTTATTTTTAAAGAGAATCCATTAAAGAAATTGCCAGGCATATGCCAAAATGTATAGATTTTATGGCAGCTTGTGAAGTACAGTCGTGGAACTGAAGCATGCAACAAGTGTTTGAAGGTGCTTAACATTCATTCCATCTTTGTGCTGATTTAATTAGTAAACATCTTCAAAGGGAACTGGCTGACTGCTCAGGCAAAGGGCACAAGCAGTCCGGCACCACAACAAGAAAATAAATGTTTAAAGGAAGATATTTGGAACATACAAGAGCCTGGGGATTGTCCATGGAAAAACGAGAATCAAAACCTTTCTGTGACTCACATTGCTGGTTAAAAACACAGCAAAGCTGTGCCTCTTCTGAAGCCTGCTATGGAAACAGGGTGTTCATTTACAAAGAACTCTAACACACTGAAATGCACTTGAGATTTGCAACTGCTATAATGCTATTTTCCACATAAACAGGTTTTTTCTCATTGGTTACGATAACAATCTAAGAAATATTGACCTATTGGAAAAGAGTCCTCCCAGGCCCACAGCAAGCAGTGTATCCAAGTTTCTGTAGACTGTTTCTGTGTACACCTCAACATTAGGCTGGTTGGAATCATGACTGTGTAAATCAGAGACCTCTTGAAACCTTGCTTCTAAATAGAAATAAATATCTGCTCAGAAGTGGACAGTGTCAGGCTTTGATCTTTAAAGTTAAGTAGCAGTCTGCTCTCCTTTCTGTCCTGAGAAGTCTAGTTTGCAGGCATGGTAACCAGTTGTATGCTTGTGGAGATGAGTAGAAGTAAGGAACGTCAGCATCCCTGTGGACCCCATTGGTGGCCTTTCCTGGTGAACCACAGAGTGCATCTCCTGCTCTGAGCTGGCACGAGGTACTGGCAAAGAAGCTGCTGTAGGATTGGTATGGAGAAGGGAATCTGTGTTATGAAACTGTGAGACAGAAAGGCAGGCATCTACTATCTAATCTGTTTTGCCGAGGATGGAGATGGACTGCATGACAGTGTCTTAAACTATACTAGATACATTCAGCAGACATCTTTTCATCACCACACCAAAAAGGATCGAAGGGCACCACTCAAAGAATCATTGCCAAAATGAGCTAAAAGCCTTTCCCCCCAGATGCTATTGTTTGACAAAACATATGAGGTAGAAATACTGGGGTGGAGAGAAAAAGAAGGGCTTTTATTACCATTGTCTGATTGTCATGGTGAATTCAGCTCTGGACAACCACAAACTTTCCCTGGGCTCTTAAAATCTTTCAGTGCTATCTGGATTCACTCTGCAATGCAGATTCTATGCCTTCTCTGCCACCTGTCAATCCCTTGCGGTTTGAATGTGAGTTCTTTTTGGCAAATACATTTACTGCACAGAAAAGTGTAGACTGCCACCACAGAGTTACTGCCCCACCTGGAATGTCTACATACCCTTGAAACACAGTTTTTAAAATGAGTGGGTTTGTAAATCCTGTAAAAAGAATATGTAAGTAACCACAAGACGTTTCGGGACTCTTAGATACCGATGACTCAAGAATTAATCACTGCTGATGAAGAGCATTTTAGAAGACAAAATAATGGAGTCATAAAAATCCAAAGACTCTTTACATTAAAATTAGTATAATGAAGCCTTATTTTATAATCATATTAATATAGAGCACACAACCTGCATAGAATTTGAGAGTAGAGCTTACTTCTGTAATTAAATAACATGAACAAAAGCTAGTCAGGAATTTTTGTGTCTTGAAATGAAAAGGAAGAAATAATTGCAGATTTTTCAGTAACTCTTCCTTCAAGATAGCTCCACATCAAAATAAAAATTTTCAAATATTAAAAATGCAAGCAAGCATTGGATTTATTTTTTTTTTAGGCATTGTTGTTTTAATGGAACTTTCCCATGATTAGAAGGAAAACAGAACTGCTGCAAATGTTTCCATAGGAAGTACTTATCATTTCCCAAACAGCTCTCATCTTCTTTCTCTGGATTCATACTGTAAATTGAAGATGACTAAACTTTGAGTTGCAAAATGGTGATTAAGCTCTCTACAAAAAAAAGGAATAATAAAATAGTGCTTGGTGGACTACATAAAACACTATGTGAATTATTGGCTAATACCTGTCCTGTTGTAATTTCTCTGGTGTGGTTAGACAGATGAGCCCAGAATAGGGAATTCACTAAAAGAATCCTTTCCTCTCCAAGAGTTAAAAACCCACTTCTTGAACATATGAACCAGAAACAAAATCAACCTTTGCAGCCTCCTCTTTGCCATAAAAGGACTCCTCTCACTGCAGTCACCAGAATCCATTAGCTGAGAAAGCAGGCAGGTGTAAAAGAAGTTCATGTTTAACCTCACTGGGTTTGAAAGCCAGCACTGAAGTTTATCAGCTCACAAGCCCGTGAAGGGAGGAGGAAAGGCAGAGTATGGGATTTAGTCAAAGACTTACTCAGAGTTAACACAGGCCACTGGCGCTAATAAACAAACATTGCCAGACATCAAAAGGAAGTAAGTAAATCTGGGAAGGTTTAGTCCAAACAATGGAAGGGCAAGCTAAGCCTTTACAGGGTGGGCAGTGGGGCGGGTGACTTTGAGATGTTAACCCTTGCCTGGGCCACAGCAGCATCCCAAAGGGAGGGTTGGATCCCAAATTTGTTCTAGGGAAGTAAGAGATTGTTATCCCCAAATCAGAAAAACATCTATGGTCTCAACCTCAGATGTCTTGAGTTTAAATTGACTGGCTCATGTAAGCTCTAGAGTCAGCCTAGTGAAGCCAAGAACTTACTAACCACTGATTTGCCAGAAGATCTGTAAAGATTGGTGAACCAAACCTGATTTCCAGGGTTGAAACTTGGCAGATTTCACACAGCACCCAGACAAGCAGCAAGTGATGGTCTTACAGCAAGAAGCTTGTGGCTGCTCAGCACACCAGAGCATGGAGGTTTTCCATATTTGAGAGACAATCTCCACTGCTACTATGCAGTGGAACTGCAGCAAGTGGCATGGCGAAACTATGCAGATGTAGCAGCACTGCCTGTGGCAAGCATGCCCTCAAGATCTCCAATGGCTTTTTGAGGGACACACAAGTCTTCTTCATCTAAAGGGCATCTCTATCCTAGGTGATAGTGTCTCTAGGTGGGGTTCATTCAGCACAACCAAATCACACACCTACAACTCAGCAGAAGGGCAAGTGTTGATCATCTAAGGCTTCCTAAACTCCATAACTCCCTTTGTCTTCTTTCAGTTTCTGAGTATCAGCTTTGCTCTGTCCATAGCATAGCACCTTGCAAGCATAGCTCTAAAGACAGCTCCATGGAGGACAAATGTATGCTCACCCTCAGAAAAAGACTTTGAAGCTGCTAGGAGCTAGAAGAAAGGAAATTTCTTTTCTTCAGATGACAGCACTCAATGACTTGGGAATCTCAGAACTATGAGTGGTCTCAGGTCCATCCATACTCAGCAGGGTCTCCTGAGCCAGCAGAATTCATGATGGGGTCCCAAGGCTTGACTAAGGATCCCCTACCAGATCAGAGGAGCAGGAGCTGGTGCCTTGCACAGCATGCCCTGAGACTATCTATCTCTCTGAAAAGCGAAATATCCTCCTAAGCACTTGGCAAAGGTAGGAGATACAGCTTTTCACCAAGACACAATCTCATTTCTTTTGGAGGCATCATCTCCCACTGAAAGGGAACAAGAGGCACTAGGGTGAGTAGACTATTGCTTGCAGAGGTCAGAGCCTACCTCCCTGGGCTTTGGGTCCAGGAGCCTCATCAGTGGTAGCTCTCTCATTAGATTCTGCTGTGCATTTCCACAAAAGCTTCTTGCATCACCTTGTTCCTGAAAGAAAGAGCCACATGGTTAACAACTCAATTGTTAGAAATGGAAACTTGCCCCTCAGCTCTGTGCTTCATGTGGGCAGATAAAGAGCTGAACCAGCGGCATTATACAGCTTGTCTTCCTTTGCCCAAGAAGAGTAAAGGCAAGAAAAAATTCAGAGCTCCTTTCCAGCAGCTGGTCGGTTTCCATGCATGCTCTTCCTCCTGACGGGTATTCCCTTGGCTGGAAGCATAGGCACTGCCTCCTGCAGGCTGCCAGCAGCTTAACCCTCAGGAAAGAGCAAGTATGCGAAAGGGAGAACAGAAAAAGTCTGAAGGTTCTAGAGAGCACAGAGGCCCTGAGCAGGACAAACAGCCAGATGTAATCAGGTAGGTTTTGTTGATCACCACGGCATTGTGTCTGTGGATCTTAAAGCTCCTCTCCCTTAGCTTCCTCTGCCCTTTTGTCAGGGTAGTGAGGACAACCAAGCCAGCAGTGTCTTGCTTTTAAAGGTGATGATATATTAAAAAAACTCAAATGACACAAAACAACAAAAAGCTCCATTGAAACCACAATCAACACAGAGGTTTAAATAACATCATGCATAATACATTGCAAACTCCAAGCTTCAAGCAAGGGAGGGATGTCTGAAAAGGAGTGTAAACTGAGCCAAAAACAAAGCAAGGCTTTTTCCAAAAGGCAGGGGCTGGCAAATCTGTAAGAGCCTGCAATCTGGTATAGCGCAGGTTGTTTGAAGGCCAGGATGAAGGACAGCATGCCAAAAAGGCCCCAATGCCTGAGTATTATTAACCTTCTTCTTTTTTTTTTTTCTTTTTCTTTCCCCTGTTATTCCTGCTTGGTCAAGGTTCAGTTTGGCACCTCACAAACTCCCATCTGCCGCTGGGAGTGCAGACACAGACCACCCAACACAAAACCACCAGCAAGGGCTGAGCCACAGCTCCAGGTGGCTCCAGCCCTACTCCTTTCCCATGCTCTGCACCTCCTGACTCCCTTTCCATCAACTGGGATGCCTTGTCGGGTGCTGTGTCACCTCGGATGTCTTCAGATCACAGCATGCCACCTTTCTTTGTCAGGCAAGGTAATGCGATGACAGGATGATGTGCAACGAGTCCATGTTTCTTTTATTAGGATCGTGCACCTGCTGTCACTTTGGATAAGGACTATATATTTCAAGCAGTTTCCTGCGAAGTCTACAGGACCAAGTTCCTCTAAGAGGTCATGAGAATTATGTGGAACCTCCAAGTGTGTCTATTCAGATATGTATCCTTTACCATAGCATGACCAGCTTCATTATTTCAGGATCAGATCAAGTACGTAGGCATGGAAAGAAGCCACAAGAAGCCCAAAAACCGTAAGCACATATTTAACTTTCAGCTAAAGGATTCCTCTAGACTGCAGTTTTATTATCCCTGCGCCTAAAGCTAGGCACATGTCTTTTGTGGATCCTAACAGCATCAATAATTTACCTTGTGGAAGAAGCAGCTAGAGGCTCTATTTAAGCTGAGATTATTTTACAAACACAATAACTGACAGTGCCTGCCCTAAAAATCTTTCAGTCTGGAAAGCAATCTGAATTCCCTTTGTGGCGTGCTCTTTCTCGATTTATTTTTTCCTTATATTTAATCCAACTTAAACACTTCCGAGGAGCAACATCAGCATGTTATTTTTAAATTCAGCTTGTATTGACTAATGAGAAGAATTGACCCTTGTCTTTGTTGTCAGAAAAGGGCAGAGGCAGCTGGGCTCAAATGCTGAAAGATTTACGGTAGAGCAGCCGGGTCTGCCGAGGCACTAACTGAGATATGAACCATGAATTAAGATGCTTCTGAAATACTTTTGTGAGCTTTCAGCACTAGCACAGGCTTCTTGTCAGATCAGCTGTCTGCCAGTCAAGACAATAAAAATGCACCCTCCAGATTAACTCTTCCCCGAGAAGTTTGGTCTTAAACCAGCCAGGATGGCTATGCGGGAATTGGTATCAGTCCTCTTGCAATTTGGATCAGATGCAAATGCAAAACAGGGAAAAGGAAACAAGCAGCTGGGTCTCCATTTTCTTGCTTGATAGATTCTTGTGCATGTGATGCATTTTTGCAGTTCTAACCTCACACAGAGCAGGGTCCTGGAGACAGAGCACCTCTGATGATCAAATGCCTTGCTGCAGATTTGAAGTATTTCTATGTCTAATTGTCTTGAGCTGTCCTCAGTAACTTCATTTCCCATCAGGCCAGGGCCTCTCCTCTGCAAAACCACTGATTCTCATTTTCCACTACTGCCATGGTCTCCTATCCAGGCTGCCACTGTCTTCTACAATATGAAGCACGAAACTGAACCCCACGACCCAGTCCCATGACACTGAGAAAAGCAGAAAAATTAATGTCTGAATATTTTTTGTGTTGTTTTTTGAAATACACCCCACACTGCCTATAGCCCAATACAGAAGATTTCTTTAGCACGATGTTGCCCCACTGACTCACAGGCGATTTGTCATTCTCTAAAATCCCCCAGTCCTATTTCATGATAGGAAAATACTAGTTAGAAAACAGCAAGTTGCAAGTTCCCTCTTTTTTAGAAGACTGGCAGAACTATTTAAAGGTTTTTACAGTTGTCATTCTTTTATAATGTCCTTAGCGTGTATAAAGTTGACTATGTACAATAATCTTCTTAGTTAATACCTCTGTAGCTGCAACATAGAAAGAACTAAGAGAGTGGGTCAAGGGGAAACAATATATAAACAAACATTTAAATTAGATTAAAGCATTTCTGTGGAAAAGGACAGGAGCATCCACAGCTTTGTTATAGATTCTCCATCACTCCCCTGTGCTAGATCCTGTGCTCTCCAGGTAGACATAGGTGCCATCCCCAAATGCTAACATTCCTCTCAGCACAAGAAGAGGAAATGAAGTCCTTGTTCTTATTCTGTGTAAGCATTTCAGTAGTATCTGGAAGCTTCAGTCAGGGCCTTCAAGAGATAGACACAGTTCACATGTAACCCCTTCGCCAAGCCTTGACGGCGGCAGGTTTAGTCCCCAAAGGTCCCTGCTGAAGAGAAGCAGTAAAATCAGCACCAGCCCCATCCCACATACCTAGGAAGACAGATGAGATTTTATCTGGCATAAGCAATATTAATTCTAGCAAGTACTGATTGAAAGACATTTAAAACCCCTTCTTCAGGGAACGGAGGGAAACAACACACCGCCACACTCCCTATCACACTGCCTGCTACCCCTCAGTTCTGCCACCCACCCCATACAATTGCCCTCACTGAAATTTCTTCAACCCAAGCAGAAGCTAAATTGCAGCTTTCTCAGTCTTTCCTCTTCCAGTGGAGGCTTCTGAATGCCCAGGGCTCTCAAAAAGTCCCTTTTGACCCTTAGATCAGAACTACCTTTCATGCATAACTCATCTGGCACCCAGAGGTACAGCTCAGATGGAGAACAGCTGAAGTTTTAGCTGGCCCTATTTCAGCTTAGTGCTCCCTCAGCAGCTGAACCTATCAACATGGAGCAACTGCTGGTAGGAGTCACTTTTGCCAGCCACCCTTTGCCAGGAAGTCTTACAAGCTGTCCTCTTGGGTAATTGCACCAGTGATGCTTTGCTCCAAAGCTGGGGTGCAATGCTATCCATACATAAAGCCTGGTACAGAGGACACACCATGGAACTCACTCTTCAGTCTCTCCTGACTACCTCTATTCTTCACTGTTTCTCCATGAAGCTATCAACAACCTTCCACCTTGTGCTCTTCCATCCTGTTGGGTCTTCTTAACATTAGCTGCTCTTTTAATTTTGACCCGCAACCAGAAGACCAGAAATAAGGAAAGCTTCTATTTCCACAAATACAAAGATATTAATAAATACATAAATTAATAAAACATTCATTGCTAATTCTGGGGTAAGATCTGAAGCCTATTTCCTTAGTTCTCACAGATAATTGCCAGTACTGATTGAGACTCTTGGCCCATTACACTATGTTGGCATGTATCAAATGGTGAAAGCTGGCAAGTTTGATGCATTCTTTACTATAGCAAGGATGGTTAAAGCAGAGGTATAAGAAGCTGGTCTAGTGGAATTTGTCCATGGGACAGAGCAAGCAAACTGAATTAAAAAAAAAATTCTTTGTTTTCTATGTTTTTCTATTGAACAGTAGAAAATCATAGAATCATGGAATGTTTGGGGTTGGAAGGAACCCTTAAAAGTCCTCTAGTCCAAACCATCTGCAGTGAGCAACCTCACCTAGTGTGAGGTGTCCCTGCACATGGCAGGGGGCTTGGAGCTAAATGATCCTTGAGGTCTCTTCCAGCCCTGACAATTCTAGATCATGTTGCTCAGAGCCCCATCCAACCTGACCTTGAATGAGGGATGAGGCATCTACTAAAAAATCATACTATGTATTGGAGAAAATCCTTCATTATTTCTTTCTTTGGGATGAGCAGTCCTCTGACAGATCTGTTTCAAGAAGAGCATTCAGGTTCTACACTGAAGTTATTTGATTTCTGCCTTCCTGAGATCAGCTTTCTAAGAATAAGTTAAACATCTGTCTTGTGATTTCTGAAAGAGGTGCAAGTGAGGGAGATGATCCAAAACCAGCCAACAGCATTAGAAAGACTCTTCTCAAACTGAATGGGATTTGAACCAGACCCAAAGTCATTTGGTTTGAAGAAAAGGAAAAAGAGCAGAATTTGAGTATTCCCTGAGTGTCAGAAATATAAGCAGGGCTGCTGTTCAATATCTTCACCAATGACATTGATGAGGGGACAGAGTGTCTGCTCAGCCAAGTTTGCTGATGACACCAAACTGGGAGGCTTGGCTGATACAGGTGAAGGTTGTGCAGCCATCCAGTAAGATTTGGACAGACTGGAGAGCTGGGCACAGAGGAACCAAATGAGGTTCAACAAGGACAAGTGCAGAGTACTGCACCTGGGGAGGAATAATAAACTACACCAGTACAGGTTGGGAGGTGATCTGCTGGAGAGCAGCCCTGTAGAGAGGGACCTGGGAGTCCTGGTGGATAACATCCATTGGGCAGCAATGTGCCCTTGTGGCCAAGAAGGCCAATGGGATCCTGGGGTGCATTAAGAAGAGTGTGTCCAGCAGATCAAGGGAGCCCTGATGAGACCTCATCTTGAGTACTGCATGCAGTTTTGGGCTCCCCAGTTTAAAAGTAACAGGGATCTGCTGGAGAGGGTCCAGTGGAGGGCTAAAAGGATGATTAGGGGACTGGAGCACTGCCCAATGAGGAGAAGCTGAGGGGCTTGGGGCTGCTTAGTCTGGAGAAAAGAAGACTGAGAGGGGATTTAATAAATGTTTATAAATATCTGAGGGCTGGGTGTCAGGAGCAGGAGACAGGCTCTGCTCACTTGCTCCCTGTGACAGGACAGGGAGCAATGGATGTAAGTTGCAGCACAAAGGGGAACTTCTTCACTGTAACAGCCACAGAACACTGGAACAGGCTTCCCAGAGAGGCTGTGTAGTCTCCTTCTCTGGAGACTTCCAAGGCTTCTGTGATCTGAGGTAGATTGTATGGTCCTGCTCTGACAGGGGAGTTGGACTGGATGATCTCTTTGGGTCCCTTCTAACCCCTGACATCCTGTGATCCTGTGTAATGAAAATATGGAAAGGCTGATTGGTAAGGATAGGGCAGCAGTTTCCTTTCAAGGTTTATTTTGTTCCTATGATTTAGGGCAAGCCAGTTTCTGACACACTAGGCAAGTATCCGTTTTCCTTTCAGAAGCATCAGTAAAGGCCGAATACAGCACGCTGCAGAACAGCTCCGCCGTTTGAGGTAAGCGCCTTCAGCAAGGAGACCAGCCAGCTGGTCTGAACGAGAGGTAGGCACACAGGCAGCGCTCTGCCAGACACGCAGCTGTATTTGCAGTACACAGTTACCTGCAGTATCAAACAAAAGGTACAATGAAATTTCTCTCACCCAAACACTGATCAAAGGGTACTGAGATATTCCAGGCCAAGGTAATGATAATCCAACAACATACTCCCACTGTTGATAGAAAGGTAATAATGCTGGCACGATCTAAAGCTGATGCTCTACAGCCCAGCCTGCACAGACCCTTAAAAAGTCCAATACTTCTTTTACAAAGGTGAACACAAGGTTCTGATAAAATTGCATTTTTTTATAATTACATACTGCCTGCTAACATCTTCCCTGTTGCTATCCCCTGCTGAAAACAAGACAAACCTCATCCTTGATGGTGGTTTCATTTGTGTGGGAGGAAAGCATGGATCAATTCCTGTTTATAAAATGCTTTTAACTCCTAAAAGACTGTAAGTCCCTTTATAAACATACCACACTACCATAAGATTTCCACTGGGCTCTGATGATTAATGAACTTTAGGGCCAGAAATGTCATTATGATCAACAAGTCAACCTTGGGCACAAGCAAGGCCAGAGAATTTCCTGTGGCAGGTTTCATAATCAGACGAAAACCTGTGGTTACAGCTTAGAATCACAGAATGCTTTCAGTTGGATAAAACCTTTAAGATCAACAAGTTCAACAGTTAAACTCAAGTCCACCACTAAACCATGTCCCTAAGCATTGCATCTACACATCTTTTCAAATGTCTTGAGGGTATTCAGAGTGACTCCACCACCTATCTGGGCAGCCTGTTTCCATGCCCAATAATCCTTTCAGTGGAGAAATTTTTCCTGACATCCATGCTAAGCCTCACCTGGCACAGTCTGAGGACATTTCCTATTGTCCTCTCTCTTGTTCCTAGGGAAAAGGACAGCATGATAAGGTCTGCTCTCAGCCTCCTTGTCTCCAGGCTGAACTATCCCTGCTTACCACAAGACTTGTTCTCCGGACTCTTCAACAACTTTGTTCTCTTCTTTGGGTGAACTGCTCAGTGAGGTCATGTAGTGTGGCAGTTTGAGGGATCCTAGATGCCCCTTAAACAGAAGCATAGGGATGGAGGCCCATGCCAGGGGGAGGGACCTGCTCATCCCAGGACATTGCAATATTGTTATTCTGTTCCTTTTCTGGTGCCACAGCTTAGACAGTGCCTGACTTATCTTCTCCCCCTCTCTTCCCTGCCTTTTATGCTGCCACATCTCCGAGCAGTGTGTGCTCTTACCTCATGGTTGGTGGGTAGTTGGTGGGCAGGGATCTGAGCCACTGCGGCCTTGCAGGCCCAGCTTGGGGGGCGCAGATGTTGGTTTTGGCCTGCTCTTAGGCCGACTGAGGGTGAAGGGGGTGGAGGATTCTAGAAGGCCAGTTTGGGCCCAGTGGATTTTACACTTATTCTACCTGATTGCCTTTTGTATATCTGCTCTTGTAAACAGAATTTCCCTTTAAAATTTCCAGTCAGTGCGCAGTATGCTCATCCTCACTCCTGACAAGGGGTAAGAGTCAATTCTGTTCTCCAGAGCTCACAGCCCAGAATGGAGTATGTAGCCAGGGGCCCGAAACCGAGCCCAGTATTCAAGCTGCAGCCTCACCAGTATTGAGCAAGAGGGGCAATCACTCTCTTACTGCTGGCCACAGTATTTCTGAGACAGGCCAGCATGCTGCTGGTTTTCTTGGCCACCCAAGCACACTGTTAGCTTATGTTCAGCCGGCTGTCCATCAACACCCCCAGGTCTTTCTCTACTGAGCAGTTTTCCATCCACTGTTCTCCAAGCCCATAGCACTGCATAGGGTTGTTGTGACTCAAGTCCAGGATCTAGCACTTGGGCCTTGTTGAACCTCATACCACTGGTCTCTGCCCATTGATACAGACTGTCCGGATCCCCCTCAGAGCCTTCTGACCCTCAAGTAGATCAACACTTCTGTCCAACTTGGTGTTGCCTGCAAACTCTTCACTAAGGGTGTACTCAATCCCTTCTTCCAGATAACTGATAAAGCTATTAAACAGAACTGATCTCAATACTTAGACCCAGGGAACACTTCTTGTGACTGGCCACCAAAGGGATTTAGGTTACCTTGCTTATAGCAACAGAGGTATGAAACAATCCAGACTACTTCTGTTTTCCCCAGAGAAAGAATAGGTGATGCCTGAAAGAGCTTTAGTATCAATCCCTCAGTGATATTAAGTCTAAAAAAACCATTTAAAGGGCTTTATGCTAGGTTTTCATTTAGGGAACAGTTAACATACTGCATGTTATAACTGTTTCTGTTCAGGGTAGAAGGCTTTTAGCTGCCTTCTTCCCTGGCCCAGAAACCACAAAAAGTCGTTTCCTGGAATGGCTCAATTGCATGTAACTATAAATTAAAGATGAGCTATCCCTATACTGAAGCCCTGTTCAAGACCCACATCAAAATATGTCTGTGTCCCACATTTACGAAATGCATATTTGCTTCATGCTAAGAAAAGCTGACATTTGCAAGTGGCTGTGTGCTTTGTGTTTCCCCAAAAACACAAGTTTTAGCTGTGGTTTGTCAAAGGTGGGCTTCTCCCCCCAGAGGCACATACTTTCCCAGGAGAAGGAGCACTGGTCTCATTAGGATCCAGTTGAGAATGAATTGCCCTGCTAAGAGGAATGTTTTACAAATCCAGTATCTAATTAATGAAGAAAAATACAGAGGGCTCAAAACAATAAGACCTGGCATTCATGCACAAGTTTAACCTGAAAAGCTGAAGCAAGGCAGGTACAAAACTATGAAAAGCATTTCAAAGTGCCAGGCAAAACTCTGTGTGTTCCCACAGTGGCATCTGTCCACCCTGTGACATAATGTAAAGGTGTCTCAATCATATCAGTATCTTCCCATCAAATAGGAAGAAGCGTAGGGAAAAAAAGTAATGCATAAAAACATACTGGGGATGAAATTCAGATCACTTAAAATCAATGGCAGTTTTGCAGCTGGTTGCAGCAGAGCCAGGTTTCACGTACAGCTAACAGAGCAGGTCACTTACGTCCACACCAGAGCACTTCCAGATTTCACACACGGATGCTCTTTCTTGGCAAAGAGAGCTTTTCCATACCTTTCTGAGGTCCTAATTCAACCTGGTATGTAAAGCCCTTGAGAGCTTATTCACAGCTTTACACTAAGTAACCACTTATCTCCTCCAACTGTGGCCTAAGATTATACCTCCAGGGAAAATACACAAGTGAAAAGGAAGGGATGTGTCCTGTCTAAGAGGACGACAAGTCTGAGTATTCTCTAACTCTTGTATGTTTTTTTCTGCTATTTGAGTGGTGGAAGGAAACATTTTTCATTTTTCCCTAGTCTGGGGAAAAGTTGCATTCCTGGATTCCAGATAATGGGAGGGACTCAAGGAGGGTTATTTCTCCAGGCTTTCTCCTGAGTGTTCCATTTATATTTGTCATGGCACCCTCAAAGTTTGACAGCAGTCCTCATGCATTGGGAGACCCAAATACCTGGAAAATCCTCTGAAACCAGAGGTTAGCTAGGTATGACCAGAGGCCAGGGTAGGTTTCAGAGTGGCCTCTTCCAGTCTTGCCAGCTTTTTCAACTCTAAAGGGTACTCAGTTTTGGACAACATCCAACATCACTCTGCATGGAAAGCTTGATACTTGTCCCTTTCTACAGAAGGAAAAACTCCATAAACCAATTAGGCCCTTCCTACAGAAGGAAAAACTCCATAAACCAACTCTTTTGGTTGAAAACGTCTCACTGCATCAGAAAGCACATACTCTACCTTTTGAGTTGAGGCGGCATGGAAAAGGTCACCCAAGATCCAACAAACGAGCAAGGTGTTCTTTTTCAGTGTTTCCAGTTTTAGAAAGCCCAAGTCATTTCTCTGGATAGAGCACAATTTTAAAGAAAATGGGCCAGAGAGTCCTCTGCAGATGAGTCACACTGAATATTGGAGCAGAACAACAGCGCTCTTGTCCTACCAGGACTGAGCCAAAAATAGTTGTTTTCATAAGCCTTTTACCTGATTTTCATTTTCATCTGCACTGAAGTCCAGTGGGGATGGAAGAACCAATTTGCTTCAACTCTAAACTCTTCCAAGATGCTCAGCTTTCAAGACTGCTGGCAAATTAATAAAATGCTGGCAGAAGAGCTGTCCTTAGAAGGTAGTAAGCAGAACATGGCATCATTCTGGGTTTCTGCCTACGTAATAAAACTTTTTCATGTGCATCAAAAGTATGCTTCTTTCCATGTAAATACCTCACACTTGTTTAATAGTATATATGAAACATGGGCCTGCACTGGGTCTTATTACTGACCCCAGCTGTCACATCACTCCTGAAATAAAAATCTGCAGAACTGCTCTCAGCAGTCTTTATTTCCTGTATTTCATGTTTGCATAGGCCTTTCATACAGAGGAAAGCCCAGTGTCTTGGAGGAACATGAGAATGTACACATGCTGGAACGGGTTGCCCAGGGGGGTTGTGGAGTCTCCCTCTCTGGGGATATTCAAAACCCACCTGGACACATTCCTGTGTGATCAGGTACAGGTGATCCTTCTCTGGCAGTGAGGGAGGACTGGATGACCTTTTGAGGTCCCTTCCAGCTCCTGACATTCTGTGATTCTGTGTGATTCTGTACTGTACACAGGACAAAATTTCATTATATCATTGCAGGTAAGACATGTAACAACCCATCTGTTTATCACTCTCACCTCTATGCTCTTCTCTGCCAGGTTAGGTTGTGTGCCCAGCCAAGAGCAAACTGTGTCACGCCATAGCAGGGGTGTTTGGCCTAAATTCAAAATGGGCCGTGGTTTTAGATACCTGAATTAAAATACGATAAAAGGAGTAAATCATCAGAAGAGTCTGCCCATAAAGAAAGAAAGAAGAAAAAAATTACACTTTTTCAACTTGAACACCAAAAAACATCGCTAAAACCTACATTAAGTCCCCAGCTTGAAAAGCCCTTCAATATGCCACACAATACTCAAAGATGTCAGATAAATAGTACAGTATTACAGATCAACTGCTTGCCACAGAGAAACCAAATGACTTGGTCAAAATAGTTGTGGAGATGAGGATAGAGCCCAGAAGTTAGATATTTCTCTCCCCTGGAAGCTGGCAGCTAATTGCACATGCATTTTTTTAAAAAAACATTCTGAAAGTTGTCACGCTCTGTGACATGTTGATTAAAGTTCCCCACCAAGCAAGGGGCTTTACTTAACCTCAGACCTGCATTTGAGTCGTGCACACATTCAAGCACAAACATACAAACACAAGTCAACAGACCTGCAGTGTCACGGAGCCAAATTATATTCTTTCAAAGCTTCAGGCTGGGAGAGGGGGCCAGAAGCCTTTGGCAGCACTCAGACCTCCCAGCCTGAGAAGAGTTCTCAGGTTTTTCTCAGGTTTTTCTGTGGCTGTGCAAATTTTGGCAACTGATTTCACACCTTGGGAACACAAGAGCTGTGCAATCTATCAATCTCCTTCACTCACCTTGGTCAGCATAGTCAAAGGACAGGACACGAGAGGATGCAGGGCAAGGAGAGGAGGTGTTTCTTCCTCATCCCCTCAAATCATCCCAGAGTATTTTTTTTCAGTGCTCTAGGGCTACTAATTTATTCACATAGTTCTTCACTTTAGCGTAAATATATTGAAAAGTCTTGTGCAGCTCCTCTGCTATAGCAGTTCAGCTATAAAGATGTGCCTGAGTCAAGTCTCATGTCCCTTCCTTCATGGATAGTTTGCCAAAAAGCAGATGATATGATACAAAAGCCTGGACAGATACAGAACAATCTACAAGGGACATTTGGGAGTAAGAATGGACCATCCTATACCCTAAGTCTTCTGAGATACCAGACAAAAAAAAATCTTGTCACATGCTTGCTCTTAACTATGTGCCTTATGCTCATGGGACTCCGTTTTAACAGATCATACAGACAAAGAGGACCCAGGCCCACCTCCTGCTTTTAAAGTCATACACATTTCTAGCCTTAGTGCCTTAGCCGAAGACACAGTAACTCTTCTGACGCTATTATCGGACAGACCAGCACAAGCAGACAAGCACAGTGCTGTTGATCTCTTGGCTGACTAACCAAGATGCTTTCTACCATGAGACAATCATGTAAATAGAAAGCAGTTATAATTTCCGCTTATCTGACACTTGTGAGATTGCATGTCAAGCATTGTATCCAGTTTTGGGTTCCCCAGCACAAGCAATGTAATGGGCCAAAATACATTTCACATGTAATTCAACTGTGCTGGATTCCTAGACTAATGATTTATATGAGCTGAGTTTTACAGCACTGATTCAGATCACAATACAAATTTTTCACCAGGAATGTAAATCCTCAGAGGCAAGACTATTTCTTTATTTTTATCGGTTTCATCTGGGATTTTAAGGGCAGAAAAAGAGTGATCTTTTCAACAGGAACTACAAGTATGATCAGTTTAAGTACAATGAATGCTTTTTACTATGTGTTTATTTCTAATAAAAACTGTACAGATGTGTACAGACAAAGCCTAGACATAATTATGTGATAAGTAAGAGCCTGTATATCAGACTGCCTACAAATTGTGTTTGGTGTTTCCATGTTTCTGAGCTGTCTTTCCTTCTTCCTCTTCTCACAACAGGTTTCTCACTCTCATAGTTTATCTGCAGGCTAGAACAAAACTCCTTTCCAGTCATTTCCCATTTTTTTTCACATTATTCTTTGTCTACTATTTGAATATGAAAGGTTTCTTTCCTTCCTTGCCATGGCAGCAATAATCTATATTCTGAAAGCAGAACCTTAGAGTTTAACAGAAATATGTATTTCAAATTCATATCCAGAATTGCAAAATTCATGTGTTGTACCTCACCACTGAGTCTCCTATAACCCAAAGCCTTCATCATGTTCATACATGTAAATGAAACAAGCCAGAGACTGTTCCTTGGAACGAGAGCAAACTGCCCAGCAGCTCATATCCAGACAACCAAGCCCTTTCACCCCTCCAAAACAAGGTGCCTACAGCCAAATTACAACTGAGGATTGCTCCAGACAGTGTCCAGGCATTTTATAGAGAAGTCGTAGTTGGTGTGGGTTAGAGCTAACAGCCTACAATATGGATAGTTATACCCCAGTGCTCAGGGCTATGTCTTGTCCCTGCTTATTAACCTGTTGGGATAAATCTCGCCACAAACTCCTATGGCTCTTGTATTTGTGGGCTTTTCCTTACTCTTAGTCATCACACAAGAATGGTCTCTGTTAAGCCGAAACTCAATGACAGTTCAAGAATCATGTCAGCAAAGGCTGTAAGATAGCATGAAAGTACATAAATTCTTGGAGTTCAAAGTTATTTATCAGAATTTACTTTCCAAGGTGTCTTGTAAGTGCTAAGACGACTGTAGTTTTTCAGGAAGCAGACTGGTAGTCATGCAGGCACTAACAGGGGATGATAAAATCCAAAGTATTTGTTAAGCTCTGGAGATACAATATTAGACAAGAGATGACAGATCAAATACTGCATGTCTGTCACTTACAGCCTGGTCTTCAAGGCTCCAAAAGACACAGTTGTTATTTCAAGGCCAGTTCTATAACATCTTTGTACAACCTGATGGAGGAACATCCCTGAGCAACTGTCTTGTAGACACTGGCCCTGCCCGCCATTTAACGTCATGCTGGAAGTGCTTATGAATTGCTCTCCACGTACACCAGTTTCTTTAGAGACAAATGTGTGCACAGGGCCTTTCACTGAAAACCTATAGGCTGTCAGACAGAGGAAAGGTTGAAGGGGAGCCATGATAAAGTGTTTCAAGCAGATGACACCTTGAAGAGTTCCACCTCTGCAATGCCAGCAGGCAGCTCCCAGGACAAAGGAAACACCAGTGCAAATGGTTGTCACTTTTTTTGCTGGGTCAGAACCATGAGTTCTGCATATTTATTTAAGCTCAGATGACTATTAAAGTGTGTATGTGGTAATCCTGACCTTGGGTACAGCAATGACATGTTTCAGTGGTATCCCATTTTCTATTGACCCTTTCCAGTCAGACCAGAAATGGGTAGTTCTACTTTAAAAAAAAAAAAGAATCACAGAAAGGGAGGAAAAAAGCAAAAAGCATACTTTGCTTCTTACCATCCTGAAATAGCTTGAGATTTGTATGAACAGAGCATAGGTGGATGCCAGGTTTCCGTACTCCTAGAGGGAAAAGCTTGAGGATATGCTTCATTAGTAAAGATATAAAAAGCCTAACACAGCGCATAGATACCTGCTTTGTGGATATTAATAACAGTGTTAAGCAATGTCATGCCAATCGTGTTACAATTACAATTGCAATTACAATTACACCTTAAAATTCTAATCCATAGGTGTGGAAGAACACTCACGTGCAGCTGTGCACTGACAAATCACCGCCTAGGAGGGTAATGCCGTTCAGAGGCCTCACGTGAACTTCCCTGGTTTTTCTGTATTTTCCATTCAGACCTGACCTTGTTATTCTCTTGCTCTTTTCAGAAGCCAGGCCATGAGCTATCAACAGGTCATATATGAAGGATGCAGTCAGTTGTGGAGCTGAAGCAGAAAAGCCCATCCTTTGCCAGTGAAAAGCACACATTTCCTAGTCTTATTCAATGTGGTGGCTATTAAAATGTAAAAAGAGCAGGGTCCAATGCAGCTGCTACAGTATCATTGGATAACTCTTCACATCTTGAAGCTGGAAAGTCTGGGCTAAAGATGTGTAGCTTGTTTTGCAACGTACAGATCTGAGAGTGTATGTTGGTGTACACTTGGTGTAAGCGTGCTGACTAAATACATATTGATGTATGTAATTATTGATAAAAACTAGGTCCAAAACTAGGTCACTTACATACTTCACTGATCTGTGCAAACTTTACACAGACCTTTCAGCTAATAATTGACCTCTGAAAGAGCTCTAGCCACTACTCCCAAGACAACTCTATGTAATGAACACCATCATGGTACAATACACCAGTATTCAATACCACAACAGCCCTGTGAAACCAAGCTCACTCCTTCTTGGAAAGACCTATGTTCCAGATACTGGCAGAGAGGTCAAAAGCTTGCCTGATGAATGCATGCAGACCAAAGAGTGATCCCTGCTAAATGAAACTTGCTAGAAGAATATTAATGATAACTCATGCTACATAAAATCGCACTTCACTTAGATTTGCAAACAAAATTACTCCACCATTATCACAGAATCATAGAATCTTCAAAGTTGGAAAACACCTCTAAGATCACTGAGTCCAACCACCAATCCAACACCACCATGGCCACTAAACTATGTCCCGAAGTGCCATGTCTAGGCATTGTTTTAATACCTCCAGGGATGGTGACTCCTCTACCTTCCTGGACATCCCATTCCAACGCCTGGCCACTCTTTCAGTAAAGAAATTTTTCTTAATACCTAATTTAAACCTTCCCTGCCACAACTTGAGGCCATTTCCTCACACTGTATTGCTAGTTACTTGGGAGAAGAAACCTACCTCCACCTCTCCACAACCTCCTTTCAGATAGTTGTAAAGATCAACAGGGTCTCCCCTCAGTCTCCTTTTCTCCAGACTATGTGATCCCTGTTCCCTCAGCTGCTCGTCATAAGGCTTGTTCTCTAGACCCTTCACCAGCTTCGCTGCCCTTTTCTGGACATGTTCCAGCAACTCAGTGTCTTTCTTTAAGAACATTTCTAGAATTTAGGTAATGAGTAGATGTCACCATGAACTGTTGTCATTTCCAGCCCATAACTTGTCCAGTTTAACTAATTTGGACTGGTATCAATATACACAAGGACCTTCTGTTCTTTGCATGTTGTCATCCGTAGCATTCTAAGCAATTTGCTGGGTATCAACCCCATTATTCTTCCACATAGGGGACACAAAACCCAGAGGAAACAGCTTTGTTTCGAGAGAGGCCTTCCAATCTGAGGACTGTAAAGAGAAAATACTATGTCCACCTACAAAAAGGGCAAAAAATGAAGATTCAGGGAACTGCAGATCTTTTTTCAGTCCCTCAGAAAACTGTGAAACAGGTACTTTATAAAGCTATTTCTAGGCACACGAATGTGAAAAGCCAACACAGATAGATTGAAGGGTCAGTCGAGCACGAAGGGTGGTGGTTAAAGGCTCAAAGTCATGATGGCAGCTAGGCAAAAATTAATTTCTTCTGGAGTAAACGTAATTCAGCTTTATAAATCATCTCAAATACACTGTCATCAAATTTGAGGATGAGCCTAAACTGGGAGAGGAGTAGATATTTTGGAAGGAAAAGCCCCCATAGAGAGAGATTTCAACAAGCTGTTGAGATTCAGCCAACAAGAATTAGTTTTAACATGAGGTTCAGCAGAGATAAATGCCAACTCCTGAACCTGGGATGGAACAATTTCAAGCAGTGGCACCAGCTGGGCACTGGCTTGCTGGCCAGTTGCTCTGCTGAAAAGACACAGGGTGTCTTGGCAGGCTGTACACTGAACATAAACCAGCCATGTATCCTGGCATCAAGGAAGACCAACAGCATCCTAGGCTGAATTAGTAAGACTTTAACTGGTAGATGAAGGGATGCAATTTTCCTGCTCTGCCCAGCACCTGTTATGTCACACCTGGAACACAACAACTAGCTTTTCTCTCCCCAGTTCGAAAGAGATGTTTAAAACCTGGAGGTGGTCTGGAAGGGATCAGCAAGATTAAGAGGTTGGAAAACTTTGCGACTGAATGAACTGCACATGCTCAGCCTTGAGTAGGGAAGGCTTACAGCATGGAAATAATAAAAAAATATTTGCTGTGAAAGCAAATCTTCAGTTGCCTAAAGAGTGTGGAATCTTCCTCACTAGAAATACTTAAGAATTGGCTTGACTGGGCCTTGAATAACCTAATTTAGGGCCCTGCTTTCAACACAAAGTTGGACCACATTATCTGAAGAGGTCCCTTAAAACCCCAGAATTGTCTGTGTTTCTTTGATTCTTATCCATTTCTTCTTAATCTATATTCTGCTGGACACTTGTGTGAGGGGGAACACTATTCTGAGCTGTTCAGTTTGGGGCAGAAATCTGTAAGGGTGCAATAGCATTTGTTTTCTGTGAGTGTCCAAGAAACAAAGAGTTAAAGATCTCTTGCTAGCTCAGACAGCAGCTCCAGCTCGCTCATACTCAGACTTTTAATGGCCTAGGTTGCACCCTATCCTGGACACCTGGCAGACATTGTCTCTGCCAGGTTTCTGTCCAGTCTAACCCTGCCCAGAGGGGCAGTGAGTCTCATGCTTCTTGTCGGCCATGCCTTCCCTGACTACTGACTTGTCTCATGCTCCACATCGTGTGCCAGCCCAAAGCATAAGATCTGCCCATCCACCTCCTGTACATGAGCTAGCATGCATGGTCTAGCCTCTGAGTGGGTGCAGCAACCTCCCACAAAAGCGAGGGGAAAAGAGGGTAACTGTTACCAGTAACAGCAAAACTGGCTGCAGCCAAAGGTCAGAAGACCCTGTCATGGCTTCAACTATGACACCAAGCAATGAATCCAGTCTGAGAGGTAACCTTCTCTGGGGAAAGTAACCAAAGGGTTAACCGTGCTAGCAATAACAAGGCAAATGATTAAGCTGCGTAATTTTCAGCTGAGTACCTTTAAACTTGCCATCCCACTCACCATTTCCCTGCTGGGATCCATGCTGAGATGGACATGATAAGGCAGTCAGTTTCATCACTCCAGCCTACACTTTCGTGCCCTGCATGTAGGGCCAGAAAGAAGGGAGAGTTGGTTTTGGTGGAAGGCAGGCAGCAAGGCAGGCAGCAAGCAGAATGGCAGTGAGCTGAAGTAGCACTGGTGGTGTGCACCTGGGTAGCTGTCAGGGCCACCAAGTGCCATGGCACACCTTTGGTGTGTCTTCCACCACTGTGAAATCACCTCCATCACGACAACCACACCTGAAATGCCTCTCCAAAATTGCATCAGATAAGCAGTGATTCCTACCCTGGGGAGCTGGAGACATGTCTAATCTCAAACTTCTCCCTTTCCTGGCCTCAGCTCCTAGCTTGCCATAAGTGAGAGTAATACAGACACCTCCATCACTACAAAGCACAATGAGATGTCTTGAGACAACAGGAACTCACTCAGTGCACACAGTAGTCCTTGAGACACTTGGGGTGATGTCCAGTTGTGTTTTACCTAGTCCCATCCACAGGTTTCCAGGAGACTTTGTGTCACTGCTTCCTGTCCCAGCAACACACCAAGGCAACCACGCAAGGGAGGAAACTGTGAGCATTAGCAGCAGGACAGGCAGCAGTCAAGCACCCACCATGGAGCTGCTTGGAAATTAGGAAATAGGCAGAGTAGGCTATCCTTCTATTAATGCCTTGGCTGGAAGCAACCAAACACGTCAGAGAATTGAAAGATGATGAGGTTTTGATCCATTGTGGGACAACAGCTGAGCAGAATAGAGAAACTCCAAAGCTGCCAGCCCAGCGTGTAGAGGAGTTTATGCACTAGCAGAGATCAGAGGCCTTGGAAGGAAAACACCAGCTTTGGTCCCAGGTCCCGGGGACTGGAGTGCAGGACAGACCCTGTTTGGAGATGAGAAATAGTGGTGGGCAAGTGTCAGGTCAGGTGTTCAGGCTGATAACCGAAGCAGGAAATGAGCCTCCCATGTTAAAGAGGAGCTGCTTAGTGCTGGTCTCTGCAAACTCTTGTGCTGGATAAAACACGGAACAAGCAGGCACACACGAAAAACAGCTACGTTTGGTAAAAATAGCATTGCCATTTCCTCCTTACACTAACCTACACCTCCAGAGGGATTCACTGGGCACCATTTTCATCTGCTGGTTTCTCAGCTCCTGCCCACTTCCAGTATTTCAAAAGTCCTAAACCAGTGAAAAAAACCCAGTGATTTAGGAATGGTTTCACACCCTTGGGAGTGGAGATCCGCAACTCAGCTTGGTACATCCAGACACTTTAGGATTTTCACCTTAAATTTTTTGAGCCTTTTTGAATGTTCATTCGCCATCTGTCAACTGGCTACTCTGAGACCAGGGCACTTTGATTTTGATTAGAAATCCCATCCTGATACATACAACTTTGCACAAAAGATGACATCATCCCAGAAGGACCAAGTGTGGATGATAACAGGTGTGACAGTGAGGATGATGAACACATAGTCCTGGTTACAAAGGAAACATAGTGGGCAATGCAGTTGTGCTTGTGGATTCCCAACTGTTTCAAGGTTCAACCATAAGGCCCAAAGGATGAAGACAAATACTGTGGTGATATGTTGAGGATAAGAAGTGATGAGAATTATTCCTCTTACCTAAGCAAATCTTCCTGTCTCTTGTCTTAGGAAGTATCTTGAATATCCTTCCTATGTTAAAAGGGGGATATCCTGACTGAGGGTTAAAAAGGGGAAATCCAATAGCTGAAAGAAGGACCATTATCAAAAGGAGGTATGCAGAGGATGGCACCTCAGCACTGAAACACCAACGATTTCACAAAAGTAGTAGACTTAAGTCAGAAAGAGCTACATTTTAAAGCTTTTCTTGAACCTAGTATGCTTTCTTCTTAACTTAGCAGAGCCTGAGGTCCTTACCAGTACTTAAAGTTTCAATGACTTGGCAATCTTCCTGAACATTTTCTTCAAAATAAATACAACTGACAAGCACAAGGAGAGTGCCTTGACTTCCAGGACTAAGAGTTATGGTTCAAAGAATGCAGCCCTGGAGTCTGCAATGGGAAAAGTGCCTATCTTATGGCAAAACTCTTCCATGCTCATTTTTTTAGTCAATTTTCTACCCCCTGCACTTTTGCTACAAGGCATGTCAGGATGTCTCTGTGAAGCAAGACTCATTCCAACTGGCAGCTCCGGATCAAAGAGCACTGGAAACATTAATCAGTGTGCCTAATCATTTCCAATCACAAGAAACTTTTCTCTGTGACCTGGCATATAAACACCGAGTCATTTCATTCACTGGCTGACAGATCAGAAACCAAACAATCTTTATCGTACCTAATTCATCTTACTCCTCTGGGTAATAGATGGAACCTCCTGCAATCCTCCATCAGCAGTGGCAAACATTAGGTGCTTTACTTAATCAAACTGATTAGCAACCTGTCTGTAGTGCTTTTTATCTGTTGGTGCCAAAGTAGTTTACAAGCATTAAGTGCATATAATTTTGTGATAGTAAAGCAAGATGTGGTTACTGTTTTCAAAAGCACCTCCAGTAACAGGGTAAAGCTCTTGTTTAAGAGGGTGGGGAGGTTCAAGGCAGCAAGTTTTGCTGATGCATGAAAAACGCTTTGAAAATTAAATGAGTGAATGGTGAAGTCAAGGAGGGAGCCCAGGAATTTTGATTGCCAGCTATCTATTCTGCCCATATTGCCATATGGTTTGTAGCAAAAGGAAAGGAATAATCAAAGCAGACATCTGTGCCCAGAGCCTTATCTATTTGGACACCATCCTCAGGACAGCCGTACTCTGAGCACAAACAAAGGATGATGAGATCTCTGCTGTTGGTGGGTCCGTGGGGGAAAGTGGTGCCTCCTGCTCTGGTTAAGGTTAATGTGTGTGTGATTGCCACCTGTTTGGGAGTTTGCTCCCACGGTAACATTGATTTCCCACTTAACGCCAAGTGCAGAACAGCCCCATCACTGTTACAAGCGACACTAACAAAAAGCTAAGGTTGCTTTAACTTTTCTTGGTTTTCATTCAAGGGCCTCTGACTTGGTGAAAAATAAAAGAAAGAATTATGCTAAAGGTCACCCTGTTCCAGAGCAGCTTGTTCCCTCTTTGAAGGAGAGAGAAGTGAGGGGAGGTACAGAAACCTGCTGCTATATCTGATGAGCTCTAACAGGCAAGGGCCCGTGATGGAGCCCTGCAGAAGCAGTTTATGAACTTGCGTGACCTGCCTTGAACCTTGCCCCAAACTGTCTCATTCTTTTCTCTGGTGCATGGTGCCAGAGCCAATCCATCTCCCTTTTTGCTTTCTCCTGGGCACTTCTTTTCCTTGAGAGTAGGTGCCCTCAGGCAGAGGTGCAGGGAGGTGAAGAAGGCTGGAAGAGTTGCACGAGGATAGAGAGACTTCTCTCCTGCACCAATGCAACCCCATCTGCTGTGCCGGAAAGCTAAATGAAGGATTTCCCAGTGTAAAGGCTGCTAACCTGGAGCTTAGGAGAGCTGGATTTCAACCTGCTCACCCACAGGCTTGCTGCCTGGGCTTGCCCTAAGTTGCTCAAAAAGCTCCACGTATAATGGTACTGACATGGTTGGCTCTGGGAAGGAAGTCCATGACATTGAGCTGCCTGGCTGCAGAGGATTAGGCATTTATGAATAGGTTTGGCAAAAGGAAACACATCCAACGACAACTGCCAACTAGAGTAAGAGGAGGTGCCAAAAGACAGGAGCAAATCTCCCCCAGGTCTCTGTTGTTTGAACCACACAGCTCCGCGGGAGCTAGCTGTTGGTGTGGGCAGCAAGGGGCTGGTTTACCCTTCGCTGATCCAGCACCTGCAGCAGCTTAGCACATGACGATTCCTTGTTCTCATCTCCATGCCCCAGGTTTTTGCAACCATTTGCAGACCCCAAACTGTGCTTTATCCTTTTGATTCCCAGTCCCAATGTGCTGCAGAGGCTAATAAACCTGATTGGACAGGCAGAGGGCAGACAGGACAGCTGGAAGCAGTAATACTTTCACCAGCTTCAGGGAGCAATGCCAGGACTGGTCCTTGGGTGCCTTCTCTTCTTTCTCTGTAGATGGACAGGGACAGGGATTTTGTACCTCTGCTTGTCATCTGGTAGTCAGGCACTGGGAAAAGGGAGCTGAGATTTTCGATATGGAGTTGTGCACAAACTGGGCCAGCTTTAAAAAGGCAAAGCAGAGCCCCTCCAGTTACGAGCCAAGAGTGCTGTTTCCTTTGCTGATCTGAGACTGTACTACGTTTTGGTAGCATCTCAGTACTCTGGGCTACAGTGTCCCAAGCAGGCAGGGGAGAGCCAGTCCAATGGTGTCACTGCCACATTTGTCCCAGCCTGAACACTTCCAGCAGCATCACTTGACACCAGGAAACTGCGCCAGCATCCTACACACCTCTCAGGTTTGTGGCCCGAGACTTTCTCTGTAGCTGCTCAGTTGGCCTGTCTTCTACCACCAAAACAGGAATAACAACAGAAGGCAGTGGCTGGATCTCACAGTGAAAAAAGCAGAGACAGGTGGAGGCTGGAATATTCCCACATAACAACCATTCAAAAATCACTATTTTTTTCATATATATAACAAGCTTCTGTTGCAGCTTCCCTAGGCACTGTCCAAGGATGCCTGTGGGCTACAATACCAAGATTGCTCTTCCCTGCACCTGACAAGCACCAAAAAAACATTGGAGACTCCCAGAAGAAGAGTGATGCTGTGTAGCGAGTTAGAGAATTCTACCCCCCACACTCAAATAAAATTTACCAGACCAGCTCAGATGGCTTGGAAGTAAGATAAAGCTGTATATTAGAGCAAGCTAAATTTAGAAGCATATATGCAAAATATATTCACATGTATTTACAATTATATACAGTTAAGAAATAATACAGGAATCCAATTCTCCCCACCCTGGACAAAGGAAGCCCACAAGGGGCCAACACCACCTTCTCCTCTCCCTCCCCCGCCCCCGCCAAGACAGAAAACCAGCAAGGCTCACATGTTATCTGGTCAGTCAAGGTTAGTATGCAGCTATGCACAGAGGAGCAGTGGAGGAGGTGGAAGGCAGAAAGCAAAGGGAATGAAGAGTGAGAAATTGTTTATAAATTGCCATTTTACCCCTCTGTACTGGTTTGAGGCTAATTGGAATATATTAATTTAAAAAATACATTATAGGCTGTGAAAAAAAAACAATGGTGATGTCTACTTCACTCTTGCTTGCTGAGATGTATAAAAACAAGGACACAAACACGGATAACACAGAGAGTCTCTCTCTGGGAGCTGTGTGTCTTCTGGCCTGTTTTGTAACCCAACTAATCATTCTGCTTCTAACCCCCCTTGTCGATCCTCCAAACTCACCTTGCACGTAAGGCAGACACTGGGATGAGGTAGAGGGGTGGAAAGAAGGTGGAAGGGTGGTTGGGAGCTCTTCCTGGGGACTCTGATTTCTGGGAGGGGGATTGTGTTTCTGTATTACCCTTTAACTTGTATATGTCTGTAACTATTCCTGTCTATTGTGTATATCTCTGCTTGTACATTGTGCTAAGCTGTAAATAGAGCTTCAGTCCTTAACTTCCAGCTGCTGAGTCTAGTCTGAGGGATTTTTATAGAGTGGGGTCAGGGAACTCCCAAACCATCACACCCTCTTTGCAAATCAATGAATGACATAGACTTTATCCTTATTTTCTTTTTCTAACCATTGCGCCGCTCATGCAGTCTATATTCAAAACAATATCCAGAAGGTTCCTCTCCCCTGTTTATAATTTAGAACCAAAATAGAGCATTAGTGCTTCAACAGCTACTTGGCCCTGGGAGTACTCCAACTATGCTCCCATGCTGCTTATTGGAGTTGATGTATCCTTCCTTACAATCCCAAGTACAAATACAGGCTGGGTGGTGAATGGCTGGAGAGCAGCCCTGAGGTGGCCAGCAGGGCAAGGGAGGTGACTCTCACCCTTTACTCTGCTCTTGTCAGTACTCCCATCTGGAGTACTGTGTGCAGTTCTGGAGGCCCCAGCACAGGAAAGACATGGAACTGGGTCCAGAGGAGCGCCGCAAAGATCATCAGAGGGCTGCAGCAGCTCTCCTATGAGGACAGACTGAGAGAGTTGGGGCTCTGCAGCCTGGAGAAGAGAAGGTTTCCAGGAGACCTTATAGTAGCCTTCCAGTATCTGAAGGGAACTACAGGAAGGCTGGGGAGGGACTATTTACAAGGTCTTGTAATGACAGGACAAGGGACAATGGGTTTAAACTGGCAGAGGGGAGATTTAAACCGGATGTTAGGAGGAAGTTCTTTCCAGTGAGGGTGGCGAGGCACTGGCACAGGTTGCCCAGGGAGATTGTGGCTGTTCCCTCCCTGGAGGTGTTCAAGGCCAGGTTGGACGAGGTCTTGAGTGACCTGTACTAGCGGGAGGTGTCCCTGCCTATGGCAGGGGGTTGGAACTAGATGATCTTTGAGGTCACTTCCAACCTTAACCAATCTATGATTCTACGATTCTATGGTTCCCTCTGAGCAAGGCTTTTGAATTTGTCCTTGGCTGTAATGGCAGGCTCCAGAGCTCAGGAACCAGAGCAAACACCCATCCAACTCTACTTACCTGTCTTGATGGGTCCCACATGAAAACAAAGTGCTTGATGCAGCTATAATGCCTGTTTGAAGCACACTGATGTCATTTGAAAGGGAGCCATGGAAAAAGAAGAGAAGTATGCTGCTGGCTCCTTTTTCCTTACCCCTTTCCACTCACTGGGAATTTGCTACTGNTTAGAACCAAAATAGAGCATTAGTGCTTCAACAGCTACTTGGCCCTGGGAGTACTCCAACTATGCTCCCATGCTGCTTATTGGAGTTGATGTATCCTTCCTTACAATCCCAAGTACAAATACAGGCTGGGTGGTGAATGGCTGGAGAGCAGCCCTGAGGTGGCCAGCAGGGCAAGGGAGGTGACTCTCACCCTTTACTCTGCTCTTGTCAGTACTCCCATCTGGAGTACTGTGTGCAGTTCTGGAGGCCCCAGCACAGGAAAGACATGGAACTGGGTCCAGAGGAGCGCCGCAAAGATCATCAGAGGGCTGCAGCAGCTCTCCTATGAGGACAGACTGAGAGAGTTGGGGCTCTGCAGCCTGGAGAAGAGAAGGTTTCCAGGAGACCTTATAGTAGCCTTCCAGTATCTGAAGGGAACTACAGGAAGGCTGGGGAGGGACTATTTACAAGGTCTTGTAATGACAGGACAAGGGACAATGGGTTTAAACTGGCAGAGGGGAGATTTAAACCGGATGTTAGGAGGAAGTTCTTTCCAGTGAGGGTGGCGAGGCACTGGCACAGGTTGCCCAGGGAGATTGTGGCTGTTCCCTCCCTGGAGGTGTTCAAGGCCAGGTTGGACGAGGTCTTGAGTGACCTGTACTAGCGGGAGGTGTCCCTGCCTATGGCAGGGGGTTGGAACTAGATGATCTTTGAGGTCACTTCCAACCTTAACCAATCTATGATTCTACGATTCTATGGTTCCCTCTGAGCAAGGCTTTTGAATTTGTCCTTGGCTGTAATGGCAGGCTCCAGAGCTCAGGAACCAGAGCAAACACCCATCCAACTCTACTTACCTGTCTTGATGGGTCCCACATGAAAACAAAGTGCTTGATGCAGCTATAATGCCTGTTTGAAGCACACTGATGTCATTTGAAAGGGAGCCATGGAAAAAGAAGAGAAGTATGCTGCTGGCTCCTTTTTCCTTACCCCTTTCCACTCACTGGGAATTTGCTACTGCCAACAAAACAAAACAACAAAAAAGAAGTAAAATAACACTGTAGCACCCAAGTCTGGGTATACAATCAGAGCAGAGTAGCTGCTAGTCTCCCCTGTTCTGACCTGCTGCGTTTTTCATGTTTGCCTCCCATTCTGTACTCATTTAATAACGCGATTTGAAAATGGATCAAAACAGATTTGCCAACTGCCAAATAAATGGAATTTCTTAAGTCTGGAGTTCTGATTTGGGAATCTCAACCCATTTGTGATGCTTGTTTGAATTCTTCCTAGCATTTCGTCACTCTTCTTCAAGCACTGACACCAACCAGGTGTACCCCTTTGAAGGGACAAAGCCATGTCCCTGCTTCTACTTGCTTTGCAGAGCTGCAGACATCCTTTCTGTCCCACTGCTTCATCAAGAGCTCACTCTCACATGATTACATACAATTCCTTAAACTCCTGCCCTGACACTGTGCTCCTCAGATAGCCTCACTCAGGCTTCAGACAGAACCTGAACTCTTTCTTCCCAACCACACCGCAATGCATCCAATGGCCATAAATGAGGGTTTTTCATTGGCGCTATTTAATCAGATACTGGCTTACGTGGGCTTATTACATCCTTACTACTAAGCAGTGTTGAGGGAATACTCCCAGTCACTGGTACTTAAATCATCTCTGCCGTTGCACTGCTTCTTGACATCCTCTCAGCACATGACAAGAGGACCTTCCCGAAAGAAGACTGGGAGCCCATGTGGGCCATTCCCAAAACACAGCTGGTTGTGGTCTCCTGACTTGGAAAGCTAGAGAGCTTATGCCCTTCGGATGCAGGTTGTCCTATGCTGTTTGACAAAAGTGACAGGAAGCAGTCTTGGGTGCATTGAACCATCTCATCACACATATCGGAGCCTCACTATAAAACAGAATTTAGTGTATTGCTCTACACTAGTCTGAAAAACCTGACAGAAGCCCCTCTTGAGGTCTAGACATGTCTTGCTGTAGGACAGGAAGGGCGTTAGGGATCATTCTTGCAAAGGTCAGTGGATCCAAGCTGCCTTGGGAGAGGCCAAGCCTGGGGAACATAACCAAGGATGTCCACTGAACTGCTAAAACCTCCAAATGCTGGGTGGCATCATGTCACAAGCCACATTTGGCAAGAAGGAAAGGCCTGCAGTTAGCAAGTCCTCTGCTTATGCCTGTTTTTCATCCCAGTTGCATACAGGGAGAGAAAGCAACATTATTTCACATTAATTTTATTTTCATTGTATTTGCCATGTGACTTTCCTCTTCTCCCATTACTGCGTCCATTTGGGTGTTCCCAAAGTCCCCTATTGAAAAAAGGTGTTGTGAAGGACCAGAGGTTCCAGGGACTTCTACACACTCAGGCAACTAAGGTGCCTCTCACCTTCCTGCTGGCTTCTGCAACCCAAGGTTCATGGCTTGCAGGTGGAGTATCTAGCCCACTAACAAGACCACACACAGAGCCTTACAAGATTTCCTCCAATCTTTGACTTCTTGCAGGATCTCATGGTGCAAAATTCCCATGGGGAGCAGAGAAAAGAGAGTTGTTGGCTATGCTGCAGTGATGAGCTGGCCCTCAGACGTTTGTTAAACCAGGGCTGGCACTAGACATCACCCATTCCTGTGGTCATGGAAGGCCTGTAATAATTAAGGTAGAGTTGTTTTTGTCACCCATACTGAAATTTAAGCAACAAGCCCAATATTGTCCTTCTTCTAGGACTATTCAAAAGCAACACAGTATGATGTAAGGATGAGAGAGCAGATGGGGTTTGTCGTCTGCATGTGAGCAAGGCAAGCTCTTTAAGGAAACTAGAACAAAAAACCCCACCACAGATTATATGATTCATAAATTCTAAAAGACAAGAGAAACCAGCTAAATGATTTTGTCTGACCTCCTGCCTAATAAAGACCACAGAATTTCATCCAGTGATTTCTGCCTGAAGCCCAGTAATTTGTGGTTCAAACTGCACATCTCAACCAGCCTACTGTTCAGCTTTGATGTGAGGATGTCAAATGAGGTGCTAGCCACTTCCCTAGCTATCAAAAACTGGCTCCTCTACAGGTTGTCAGCATTTCTCTACCACCGCATAACTTGCTGTAGTCTTCCCAAGTACACGGAAATTTTTATGTTTTTGCCTTCTCTACCAAAAATCTCAAACCATCAAAAAGAGAGAAAACAGATTCTGAAGTGCACAATGTCAAGCAAGGGCAGAGCAAGAGCAGAATAACAGAGCATCTCAACATGACCTCCTGATGTGGTCAAACGGATGAACTATACATTAAAAAGCAATTTAAGGTCCACTCTTTTTCCCACTCCAGATGACATAGCGGAAAAGTTACTTTGGTTCAATAAAAATTTCCAAATGCACACCTAGCTTTGTGACCTGTAAGGAAAGTACATTTATTTGATTACAGAAATAGGGTTTTTTCTGACACTTGTAAAGCCTGATACAGAAATAAGTAATTCCACCACAGCGATCTTGAGAGGACAGAGCAAAACGTGTTTCAAAAACATCCCATAAAAGACAGGCCTAGTAAAAGACAGCTCATTGATGACTACACCTTCTGACTGTTGTTTCCAGAGTTCTGTGGCTGAAAGCACTGACCAGCTAAAGACAACTCTTTTTTTTAAGGAAACAAGCCCAAAATGGCAAGCAGCTCATAAAGCTGAAAGATCAAACTTCTCTCAGGTGAAAAAATATTTATATTGAGCACTGAGCACAAGCTCTTCCTTCCTTGTACCTCCCAAGTGCAGTGTTTGATAACAACTCTGGGAACTGAAGTTCCTCCACTCAGAGACCTGTAACAGCGCAGGTGACAGGTTTGAATTTTTTTTGTTATATCAGCCTGTGCTGAAGAGTAGGAAGGAGCTTCAGGCACCACATTCTAAATCCACACCTGTTCCTGTTCATCACTTAAATAACCATATTAATGCCTAATAAAACCAAACCAAGTGGTTCATTCCAGCAGTGTCTCTTTTATTGCCACTTTAAAAGAGATGTTTTCTTACTCTTTGCATCTCACTCTCTCCCAGTACTCCAGCTAGGGCCAAACCAAGGCTCAAAAGCAAACTTTCAGGGTGGTTGTCTACAGCTCCAGGGGTCAGTTCCTGTTGGGATGAGCTTGGCTCAGTTTTTAACTCCCCCTGTTGAGGGATTAAGTCTCACCTGCAGAGCTGGTAAAGGTGCTCTACAACTCCAGCTTGTGGAGGCATTGAGTTGGCTGCAGTCAGCATGGTGCTGATGATAAAGGTGCTGAGTGTTTGTTCATGTAGGGTGTCTTGGGGACTTTGAGGTCCACACTTAATTACATTCAGTTATAGCCATAATCCTTGTGGTACCCAAGTTAGTGAGGTCATGTCAGTAACACCTCTGGCTGCAGCACTCAGACATCTATGAGCTCCTGAGACCTACATGGCACACAGCAGTATGGCAACAGAAGCAACACACATCTAGAAGAACAGGGCATGTAGGCTTATCAATTAGACACTCATCTAACAGGCCAGTTCTACACAAACCACCCAGTGCTTGTGAAAATTCAGACTGTATTAAGGCACAGTTAAGGTACTCTTTAAGGTTTAAGGCATCATCATTTTGTGAGTGGAAGCTCTTGCATCAATTAAAATCCCTGTTTCTGTCAGAGTGTACCAGGTGCAATCTGAGCTGGCACAGCTTGTCTGAAACCAAAATGAAGCAGGAGTAGCTGCATCCCAGCTCTGTACCCATGAACGAGCAAAAATTAATGCTGCTGCCATAATGGAAAGATGCCCTACGTCCACATGACTGCATGGACACAAAGGGGATTCATAATCAAGAGTGATTCAGCTGAAAAGGTATTCCTTCTGAAAAAGGCCTAAAGCACTGTCTTGTGAGGTTCTGGGTAACCAACAGTTAAAGCTCTGCTTTCAAGTCACCCAGCCTGAAGCAGTCATAGTGGGCAAAAGTAGCAACCCCAACCACGCAGCAGCAGCACAGAAGCCGTTGTGAAACCCTCCCAGCCCATTTAAGGGTAAGCCTCACAGTTTCCATTTCTGCTATCATAATGATTTTGCAACTCTCATTTATTTTTCCCCATTTTAGCTGCTAGTTTGTGGCAAATATTAAATATATATATATAAAATCACCACCCAAAAAAAAATATCCCAAACCAGAAGAACCCAAACCCCCAGCGACTGCCCATCCTTGAGAGGAACAGTCTGGCATGCCTGGAATGTGTAAAACCACAAAAGAGTAATTTCTGTTAAAGAAGACTCAGCACTGGATGCTTCAGCCACTCAAGAGAGCCTCCCTTCAGAGCCTTTTGCTTTGAAACGTGACTTATCAGTCAAAGCCCAGGCGGGTTTGGGTATCTCACTGTTGTGTCCTTTGCTTTGAACTCTGGGACCGTTACACACACAACTGCCAAACCAGTCAAGCCATTTTCCTCTCCTCCTTTGTCCCCAGGTTGAGGGTAGATAAAGGCAACACCAGGCTCGCTGCCCTGCCAATTCCAATTTGACTGTTAATTTTACATTTAAGGAAAACCAAATAACAAAACCCAGCACCACACACAACAATTATCACTGTCACCCACATAAAGGCCAGAGGAACCACAGTGTGATTTGACAAGACCTAGGCTGCACTGGGTATCTATGGACATGCATGGGAATATTCTTCAGGTTATGTGGTTATGCAGCTCTCTCTTGCTCTGACATGTTCTTTTCTTGCATTACTTCTACAGATCTTTTTCATCCTCACAACTTGCTGTAGCATCAGTGTGACAATGCTCCTGGCAGCAGGATGGCAGCTGAAGTGAGCAAGGTTTTGATCAGCCCCTTGCACTTACAGCAATACTGATGGGGCACAGGCTTGGTAGAAATGAGTTTGTTTGGAGCAAGAAGGTGATAAACTCACATCACTGCATTAGTGCAGTGCTGAGCACAACATCTCTTGAGGTGCCTCAGAAGAGTCGAATCCTTCTCTTGTTTGAGTTACTAGGTAAAATTCCGCTGGCTTCT
The DNA here is from genome assembly GCA_013399055.1 of Ramphastos sulfuratus. Taxonomy (NCBI): domain Eukaryota; kingdom Metazoa; phylum Chordata; class Aves; order Piciformes; family Ramphastidae; genus Ramphastos; species Ramphastos sulfuratus. The sequence goes on along the minus strand of WBNM01033664.1, from coordinate 252,759 downwards.
CTTTGGTTTCTGCCTCTCCTCTTCCCTTTCTTGAGCCCCCTGAAACTTTCTGGGCTCACATTCCCAAGCAGATCACCACTACAGGCACATGGCAATCTGTAGTGTGTGGTTCAACTCCAGCTTGAACACCAGAAATCATCAGAGCAATGTTGGGCAGAGAGGAAACACAGGGAATTTTACTTCCAGTTTTCAGTGCTTACTGCCTTTTCATACAGGGTGACATGGAGCTCTCAAAAATGCAAGAAGCACTGTAGCTCATAAGCAAGAGGTCTGACAGGACAAACATTAAAGACTGTTAAGAAAGAGCAGACAAAAAACATTTCTTGTACGGAACTGAAAAAAAAGAAAAGATAAAAAATGATAAGCAGGAATTCCCCAGTGGTCTGAATTTATTGGTGTGATTGCTTTCAGGCTATTTTTTTTTTGTTGTTGTACCACCTTGATTTGCATACAGAGCTTCTCTAACAGGAAATATCATCTGTCCTGGAAAAAAAAACGCAAGAAGAATAAGGATTTTTGCTGTAAGGGATAGGATGGTTTTTGGCACTGTACAACATGCCAGAAAGTCTCTCTCCTTAGAAAAGCAGCTTGCAGTGGCACATTGCACTCCCTTCTCACTCTCAGTTCTATGTCCCATCGCGAAGGTAGCAGCGCATCATGATGCAGCTCCTCAGGAGAGCTTCCATAGATAGAAAACTTGAAAAGGAAAGAAAAACAAGCAGGTGAGTCGATTTGCATTCCAGATTCACAATTAACACAGCACCGAATTAGCCTGCAAGAAGTGGAAGGGTAAAAAGGAAAACCGCCAAGCTGAAAATGCAAATCTTCACCCTACTACAATTGCAAGCCACAGTCAGGATTCCTACAAACTAGGAAGGTGCTAGTAAGAACACATCTTTCACTACTCTTCAATGTGGTCATTTCATGAACTCGACAGTGGCTTCTGATATGTGGTTTCATTCCTATCCCATATATGAACAGTTTTGTTTCCTAAAGAGAAGATGAATGGAAGAGCAGAAAACCTTTAAAAGGATTGTAGGGGTCCTTCTTTCTTTCCTTTCTCCTTTTTGTCTTTTATTACTACAATGCTGCATTAATAATTAGTACAGGATTAAAAGGAGATCTTTTCCCAAAGTTCTTGGATCTTAAAGAATATAGGTTGCTGGTTTGAAACTCACACATTAACTGTCAGCAGCACTGAATGGAACTACAGCACTGTTTCAATATGATATACACAAATGCATACACAATTCCTCTACATATGGCTACCAGGAACTGTGTTTCATGCCCAGCAGCGAGCACAACAAGCGAGACCTGTTCAACAAACGTTTGTGCTGGATTGCAGGACCTCAGCTTTTCACATCCATCAACAGTTACATCTCCATGGAGGAGCACAGCAGTTGAGTAAAACTTTGCTTTACAGATGAGTAAGTGAGACAGTGGCAATTACAATACTACACCTCTTTGAATTTTTTCTGCAAAACTCAGTTCACTGCCTTAACTGTACAGTCTTGGTCCCTCTCCCTGCTGCGGCCCACAACATCAGCAGAGAGAAGAGGTCTTTGTCATCCCAGAGCTCCTCCATGCTCCTCTCCCAGCTGCTGAAAAGCACTCAGGCTTCCCATGCACAGCGACAGGTCCTACTTAAAGACATTATCTAACCATACCCCTGAGCACCTCTGGTGCTGCTTGAGGGCTAGGCTGGCAGTCATCGGGATTGCAAGCCAACTGAGACCTTAGTAAAGAAACTGCAGCAGATCAGCTGCATCCTGAGCATCCTGGGCTGCAGAAGCACATGTGAAAGACACCAGTACTCATTACACTATATCTAGATATTGTGTCTTGTTTTGGGTCCTCTGTACAAGGAAAACATTGACAAACCAGGAAAAGTCCAGTGGAGGAGTACCAAGGTGGCCAGGGACTGATAGACCTGCCTGTAGAAAAGAGACTGAGGGAGCTGGGCTTGTTTTGCCAGGAGAAGAGATGGTGTTCAGGGATCCAGCAGTCTCCATCATCTTCAGGGAGGTTACTGAGAACACAGAGCCAAGTTCTCTGCAGAGATGTCTGGCAGAAGAATGAGAGACAACACACATTATTTGAAACAAATGTGTTTCAGACTGCATGTCACAAAAAACTTTTTCCATGTAATGACAGTCGAGCCGTGGAAGCTGACTGTGTACTCCCATCCTTAGAAGTTTTCAAGACTTGACTGAATAAAGTCATGAGCAACCTGGTCTGCTCTCACAATTGACCAGTCTGAGGTCCCTACAGTCCTACAAGTGATATTCTCACTGCCACCAGCACAGAGCTTTTGGAGGCAAGACTGGGAATCACTCAGTGCTTGCGTACTGCAACAACCCTCAAGTGAAAGGCCTGACAGAAACAAACACAGCCCAAAAGCACAAAGGCTCAGCAGGTACCTTATGTTCCCCTCACAACATGACAAACCCCACTTCTGCATGCAGTCCCACACTGACCCACATACAAGTGTCCATCTCAGTTTGGGCATTGGTGGCCAAGGCCAAGGAACCTGTTCCCACATCTCATGTGCAGCACACAGCAGTGTTGCAGGGCAGTCACACCTCCTCCCTGCTCTGTACACACATACATTTACACAACAAGCAGGATTTCCTAAGCTCTGTGCACAGGAGTGACTACAAAAAAGCTCCTTCTACTGCCAAAGACTGCAGTCTCTAGTCCACAGGATGCAGAAACCTCAAGAAGCCTTCCCTCTGCCCTGCAACCTGCAGTGCTCTGACATGGGATGAGGAACTGCACTGCCAGCTTGGCCCTTTCCCACTCTCCGTCTCTTATATTGTAAAGGCTGTCAGAGCAATCTCTTGCTTCCAGTCAAAACAACTTACGTGGCTAAGAGACAGGAAATCTCACAATGAAGGAGATAAAAAGGGACCTCACAGAGAGAGCTGCTGAGCTCTGGTTTCTCAGAAGAATCCATCCAAGCCACGAGGCAAGTGTTACATGCACTCGGTGGGCAAGACCCGGAGGATGCGCAAGAGAAGAGGTTCTCCTTGAGTATTGTGTTCAGTTTTGGGCCCCTCACTACAAGAAAGACACTGAGGTGCTGGATCGAATCCGAAGAAGAGCAATAAAACTGGTGAAGAGTCTAGAGAACAAGTTTTATGAGGAGCACCTGAGGGAACTGGGGTTGTTTAGCCTGGAGAAAAGGGGGCTGAGGAGGAACCTAATCACTCCCTACAACTCCCTGGAAGTCAGTCTTGACCAAATAACATTTTTAAAATGCAAGCCTGCATCCAACACCTGTCCAGCTGTGAAGATATGCTCACCAATGTCATTTGAGACATTGTCTCTTCTCACAGGTATTAAATGGCTTCAAGAGTTTATCCACATGTGGGGTTTTTTTGTACTTGAAAGTGAGAACAGTAAGCATTTTTATACCTACCTATTCATAGGTTTTTATTCTCAGTACAGAAGAGGGTATTGGATCAGTCAGTTTCAACTTCTGCTGAAACTCCTGTGTGACCCAGGGTGGCTAATTTCAAGCAGTTTCTGAGCCGCTGTAGTGACTTGTGCTGCCCTGAGTTTCCGTAACTGCACCTATACTGAGGTCTGCACAAATCAGCAAGAGAAACCACAGCTTCAGTCAGAATTAGTATGTTGGTACAGAAATAAAGACTACAAACCCTACCAAGGTAAGATCTTGAAGTAAGAGATGCCTTCAGAATCAGCCTCTTCCCTCTCCTCTTCTTTCAATCCTCCCATTCCTCCATCCTTCGAGCTAAGTCCCAAGGCAATACTTTGCAGCCTTGTTTACTGGAGGAGAAGGATGCTTTCTGTCTGGGAAGCCGGGAAGACCATGTCAGAGCAGAGCAGACCCTGGGCCTGCAATTACCCAGGCAGCAGCAACAGTATGTTAATTCACTGGATCCCTCTGAAACGAGGCACAGTGCAAGTCCCTGGAAAAAGTGAAAAGGAGCCTGTTAAGGAAACTGTGTGAAGGCCTTGTGCACAGCAGCCCCTTGAAGTCCAGACAGGACGGACTTTGCACAGACATCGTTTTTAGAGCTGAACTGGCAGTCAGCATGCCTCCTCTTCCCACCATGGTCCATCCAACAGGACCAAGAGGAATCGCCCTCAAGGGTGACAGGTTGCTCTTGGCCATGGGTCAACATCTTCATTTTGAAGAGCTGAAGGGGTGTCTCATCTGCAGTCAGTTCGCTCTGGACAGAACACGGTCATACCTTCTGATCACTACTAACTCCTCTAATGCCTAACTATAAATTATAGTCCCTTGCTGGCATCATGATGGAAGTAGTCTTCTACTCTTAAATCACAGGGGTGTCTTGCTGCTGGCAAGAAAAGCTGCCTCCCTCCTCGGGGAAAAGAAGCAAAGGAAGGGTGAGGAAGATCTCTGCTACCTTCATAAGCTGGGCAGGTTGCCTACAAAGATGTTTTTAGTGCAGTTTTCAGACAACTACAAACCTCCTTGAGGAGCAAGCAATGATTTCTATCAAAGGCAAGCACAGCTTTAAAGCTGCATAGCCTCTTCTACAGAGCCATCCATTGCAATCCATGTAGAGATTAAACTCTGACAAGTGGAAGAGTTGCACATCAAAGCCCTTTCTGCACAAGGCTGTTGACCACTGAGCTGATATATTGAGGTCAGAGGCTCATCTGTGCTGACACCCTTCAGGATAAAAGCATGGGTTTTGTGTATACATACAACTGTTACCCTGAGGAGGAGGGTGTAATCAGTTTAACTACAAGAAGTTTAAATTCATCTCTGGGGTCCTGCAGAAACAGGATGAATAGCATCAAACATCCAAAGAAAGTGTTTGCTAGTTTCTGCAATGTGCTGGGCTTTTGGGAGGGACTGTTCTCTGAGTGCAAGGTTGAGAGAAGTCACTGTTTGCTCTCCTTTTAAAAGGTACCACTTTTGAATGGACTGAATTACACTCTCCAGAGAGCAGATGGAGAAAGCAGAGAAGAGCACTGAGCTGCAAAGACACCAGCACCCAGGCGCAAAGCCCGGCCTTCGCCGAGGTCCTGGTGGCTGTCCCTAAACCAGAGCAATTGGCTGCCAGGTGACGCGTCTCAGACGAGACAGTTTCCTGAAAAGCACTAACACCACACAGTTGAAAGCTGGGTTCAGACAAGCAGTGAAACAAGTCTGCTTCTGGTTTTTGAGCTGAATATTCAATGCTTTCCGTGTTTGCTCACTCACAGGTTATCCGGGCTGCACAATCAGCAAAACTTCCACAAAAACACTCGCTGGGGCTCAGCTACCAGGCAGCCTGTAATGGAGCTGTTCTAGAGAAAAACAGAAGTGTTATTGCACACATGGCTGTCCCAGTACAATTAGTCATACCTGATGGAGAGATACGTGTCCTCACAGAGCTTTTACCATCTTGTCAACAGATGAGGTCAAAATGAAAACATCCCCACTATCAGCAACCAACATGAAAGCTGATCATGAATCCTGAAAGCAGCTTCAATGCTACGAAGAGATATCTTCTCTTCAGAAGCAGACAGCTGGTTTCCTTCCATCTGTCCTGTGTTTTTCATTCTTGTATAATTTCTCAGCATTGCTCAGTGAAATACCATTTCTTATTTGATCTCTCCACTTAAGTGATGCTTCTCTGCTCTGGCTGAGGGGTGCTGCGGCATCAGAAGAAACTGCACTTGAGGCAGGAAGAGGAAAATGCCAGAGCTTCAGTGGTGGGAAACAACCCCTCAGTTACCTCCTCTGCATGACCTTGGACAAGTTCCCCAATGCTGCTTTGTCTCATTTCCCCACTGAAGTAGCAAGTTCCCCATCAAATTAGGTGACTTCCACAATGATCTGTGTGGTAGGCCTGGCATTATCAATCTGGGGTCAGCACTGATAATCAAGGGAGACTGATGGTGGGTCTAAGTTTCCCTCCCAAGTCAGCATCTCATTTAGTTACAGAGAGATCTTCAGCACAGCCTAGACCACAGTTTTATAACTGAGTATCTCAGGAATGTCTCTGTTGGTCTCTTCTAGCTCTTGGCAAACATTCTCTACCATAAGAACACCACTGCCATCCTGGTGGCTCAGGAGATCCTTCTCCATCACTTGACAGAAACTCCTAATTCTACTTAGCAATGGAAAGAACGGCCACATGAATGGGAGGAGTTTAGGCTGTGGCTTGTACCAGAGGCAGCATATCAGCATGCAACTCAGGTCACTGAACTCCATCTGGGAGGTTACCAGGCCAGGAGGTACCATGCCAAACTCATAGGGATCCTATGGTCACTGCCTGCAGGGAGGATCCCAGTACCAGGCACATGCATGATGGTGGGGATGAGAGTAGACATCTAGCAGTTCCACTCGATAACTGTTAAGAAATTAATTTGGAAATGAACCTTTCTATTTTTGTCAGAAGCCTCCTCCTCAGTGCTGACAACACCTTCAAGATGCAATCTGCACTGCCAGGGCTCACATCGAGGTGCAAGAGAAAGCATGTCCTGCTCTAAGAGGTGGTCGACAAGGACAGGAGCTGCAGAGCGGCTCCAGATCCACGGCAGAGCTCATAACCAAAGCCAAATCCTCTAGACTTGGGTAATTCCTAGGCAAGTCGCAGCCAAAATTACACATCTGTGTTCACACCGAAGACATATTCAGAGCAAAAAGCCACTGCTGCAGGTTGCCATGGCAGTGTGCATAAGTGATTTTATCACCCTTATCGACTGCAACAGCATTTAGGCCCATTATCAGAGAATACTGGAGTTTTTTGCATGAGTGCAATAGGTGGGAGAACCAGAAAATCACTGACGGTTGGAGAACAGCAGTCAGCACACAAAGCAAGAGTCCTTGCTCTCTGTGAGCTGCCTCTTATGGGCACACAGCCATTTACCCAGCCCTGGGCTTGTGCTGAAGTCCATGGGTGATGCAGGGCTCTCTGGCAGCCCCCCAGCCCAGAAGGAGGGTTCTACCCTGCACGGAGGGATGTGCAGCCCTCCAGGGAGTGCGGCGATGGCAAGCGGAGGGTGTTTGTTTGCCTGTGCTCCTCGCAGAGCTGATGGAAGTAGGTCAATCCTTCTGCTCTGCTGAACCTTTTGGCAGGTTGGTGCTGCGCTGCCATCGCCGCTCGCAGCTCGTCATTTGTGCTGTGCGGCAGCCGCATCGCTCGGAAGTTAACGAATTTAATACATACAATTAAATCAACCTTGGCATCTGTTCAAACCCCATTTTGTGGTTGTTTGGTTTTTTCCTTCCCTTTTCATTCCTTTCTATTGGCGGAGAAGAGACACATGAGAGGAGAGATGCCAGAGAGGGTTGTTAAGGGGCAAGACAGTTTTCCTCTTCCAGCTATTTCCCTGCTGCTCTTCTGTCATTGCAGAGATGTTTAGTTTTCCTCCAGGGAATGTGACAAACCCATGTGGCATCACTCCTTACGCCCCTTTCCTCCTCCCTTGCCCCAGACTAAATGACCTTTTCCATCTTCTCACAGGCTTTGCAAACAGTCCAATACAGCAATGATCCTTTGGCTCCACTGCTGACACTCACCAGACTGAATATAGGCTTGGCAAGCTAGCCTGTCTGGCAAAAAGAAGGTATATCAAAGTGTAACCTGCAGCACCAGGGCTGGGCTGGACATGCTGCAAGGTGTGAGCACCATCTTCCAACTTCAGACTGAGCAAAGACAGAAAGCTGCAAGAAGGACACCAGAAATAGCTCACAACAGCCAGGATTTCCTTTGACTGCTCTCCCACATAACTCCCAAGCTCCTCCATGTGCCAGTACTGCTTGATGGACATAGTCATGAACATGGCCTCACACCAAAGAAGCCATCCAAGATGTTACAGCAGAGATCTTGAAAAGCACTGCAGGATGTGGAGCTGCCATTCGGATGACATCCTCAGTGACAGGACCAGTGAGATGTTCATGGCTGCCCTCTTGCACAGCCCAGCGTGGGCACTGGGACCACAATGGCCAACCTCTCGTGCTTCTTCACTGTGACAGATCCTTCCTCTTGCACCAGCTCTTCCACACTTCTGCCCTATCCTTCTTACTCTGAGATCACCATCTAACAGGCAGGATGGTGGCACAGCTTGCTACCATTCCTGGTTGCAGAATTTTAATTAAAGGCACTTGGACAATCCCAGAAAAACATACCTCTGTTGCCTTTTCCACATCCTTCAGGTCTTCTACAGCCTTGTTAGGCTGAGGAACCAGGACTAGGGAACACGTCAGGTGCCACTAGATCAAGGCTATATTCTTTCCTCCAATCAAGTGTTGTTTCCTCTCTAGTTTGATATGAAAGATCTTTCTGTATGACAGTACTTTGCACAGAAAATTAATCTGCAGTCTGTTCCCTGCTGTCACCTGAAAGCCATCCTTGACCTCCCTACTCAAAAAGCACTTGCTGACCTTCCCATATCTGTGCTATTTCTTCTCCTTTAACCCACTCTTCTTTGAAACAATTCCTAAAACACTCAAAAGAATCCTGAGCAGCTCTTCTCCAGACTCCTATGCTGTGGTATTGCTTTGCTTGCTGCAGAAGTGGTTGCATTTGATGAACTCTGTTGCCCAGTGTCACAGCTGCAGTGCTTAGGCAATGCTCTCCTGGCAGGGAAGGACATACCGTGCAAAACACACTGCTCATTCCTTGCTCAGTCATCTCTAGAATGACAGACAAGAGCATCCTTCTCTCTCACTCCAAATACCAACCTCTGAAACATTTGGACTTTTATCACAGGTCTCTACTTCAAGTGTCAGCACACCTTGGTACTGCCTTATTCACACAATCTAGAAAGACAAAAGCTTCCAGCTTCCAATATGATTTAAAAGGGCTGCATAAGAGAAAGAACAGCTTTGTGCTGCACTGCACAAGCCTTATCCAACACATCCATCTCTCTCTTCACTGTGAGAGTGACAGAACACTGGAACAGGTTGCCATGGGGAGTTGTGGAGTCTCCCTCTTTGGAGATATTCAAAATCCGCCTGGATGCATTCCCGTGTGATTTGGTATAGGTGATCCTGCTCTGGCAGGGGGGTTGGACTGGATGATCTTTCGAGGTCCATTCCAGCCCCTGACATTCTGTGATGTGGACTTGCAGATTTTGGCTTGACGCCCTCTCCTCACCCTGCCAAATGGCTGCAATAACAAACTTCTAGTGCATGCGGCAGCTCTTTGTAAGGTTACCCAGCAGGGGATATGCTCAAAGTTCTTCTTGGGCCACATGCCCATGGTGGGACCACAGCAGAGACCCATTTCCTACCACAAGCCCCTGGCACACCAGGTCAAGTGGCTTCTGTATGCCACACAACTACAACCACAACAGAGGCACAGACAGGGAAAGGAGTTATAGCTCCTACTGCAAAAATGGAGGGGCTGATTCCAGGTGCTTCGCACCAAGACAACAACCCTCTCTCTGTCCTCCTTCCTTTTACTTGCCACCAGCTATGGCAGCAAGAGGCTTGTTCAGCTGCTCTCAAATGGGTCACACTAAGCACAGAGTAAATGCTATGGTTGATAGGGTTCTGGCATCCGTGCAGTGGGTTTTGCAAATTGGTTTTCTCAAAAGGACAAGATGATGTAGGGAAGTCTCCACATTGCACAACATTGTTTCTATCAGTTTACAACAATGTGATCTGGATTGCTGAAAGACATCAGGTTCAAACTTCCACAGCATGGGCATAGGAGTTGTTGGAGCACATAAGGGAGAGCAGTGATTTGGACTCCCAGGGTGAGAAAGAAAATAGAAGCTGCCTTTGGCACACACTGCATGTTAGCAAGTGCATGTGAAATAGTGTCCTCAGAGGAACAACCATCAGCTCAGCATCTCCTTTGCACTCAGCCATTTTCTCCCCGCAAGAACTTCTTGTGCAAACAAGACAGAAAAAAGAAACTAATTCTAATGTATTTGCTGGTTTATGGCATCTAGGTACCCGAGGGACCAAACAGCAGAAGAGATGAACAACCTGTGTGCCCTTGTAGCACTTAGATTCACCATCCCTTCAGCAGCAATTTCTCTCCCTTGCATTCTCCTTCTGCCCAGTCACAGGTGGTGGATCTAAAGCAATTTATTGGCAGAGTTTGGAAAAAAAGTCAGAGGACTGATGTTCCCAGTGTCCTCAGATCCTGTGCGCTCTTTCAGCTCTTCTAGATACCACAAACCAACAAAACACCAGCCTGCCATGGGGCTGGCCAGCATCTCACCACAGCTGTTCCCAACCCCAGCTCAGCCTGGATCACTCCACATGGGGCTACCTAGCCTTCCTTCCTTCCTAAAACAGGACCCACATCATCTCTCCAAGCCCAGCCTAGCACACTCACCAACATTTGCAAAGTATTCAGCTAACACGGGACAGTCTGTGAGTGATTCAACCTGCCTGAGGTGGGACATTTCACACCACCAACGTCCCCATCTCCAGCAGGAGCCCTGTGGGGCACAACAGGAAATCAGGTCTTAATCGCCATCTCACTTTTCATTCCCCACTTCAGTTCTGCTATTTTAGCAGCTGCTGTGAGCTGCCTCCACGCTTTCAGATGAGCAACCGTTAGGGCACAGGGTTTAGCTCGAGTGTTTTCAGGCTGCAGCTCCAAATGCATAGAAAAACATGAAGTTAGGGGAGGTGAGAAGGTAGAAATTAGGTAGTAACCAAGACTGAGACACAGTCAAGCAAGGACCATCCTCCTTACCCAGTCTGATATTGACTGGGACAGGCAGGCAGGACATTGGAACTGCATGGACCTATTGGCTGGGGTTGCTGTCTACCTGGGACAGTTCTCAACATGGTCCGATGCAGATGTGTCTCCAGGTGCTTCTCCTTGACCATGATACATCTGTAGATCTGTTGCAACACCAGGGTTGGGCTCAGCCTCTGCAGCAGCCAGGGAAAATTCCCCTTGCAGGGGTGAAGTCTGCTGCCACTGTAACTCTTGCAGATGGCAGAGCCAGCCCCGTACACCTGCACCAGAGACCATCTGAAAGGGAGAGAGCGAAAGGGATATGGCCCAGAAAGGGATGCAGCAAGAGTTCATTGTCACAATTATCCCTGTGCACTGGCACAAGGCTGCTTGCCAAGTGCCCATCAGCCCATACTCCCATGTCTGAGGACCTCCAGAGGCAGCGGCCATCTCAAGAAAACAAGAGGCACTATTGCGCACCCAGATTTAGTTGTTGTTTCTTTTTTCAACCCCTCAACCTAGACAAAATGAGGGGTAATAAAGTAACCCCAAATCTCTCCAGCCCAAGCATACAGACTAGTGCAGGTAACTTCCTCGACATTAATAACCAACCTGAACCATTTCACAGATGCTCACAGATGTGACAGAAGGACAGGTCTCTGCCATGCCCTGGCACACATGGGACATCTGTAGCTCACATGGCCAATGGTCCTCATCGCCCCTCCTATGTCTCCCCCTACAAACACTGCATGTGGTCTGGTGCTCAGCCTGGTGGGCCCCACTCTTCATCCTCATTGGTCTTCCGAGCATAAAGCAAGCTTGATGGTGCGTTACCAGGAAGACAAAAATAGCTCCCGAGGCATCCACACCCAAATAAACAGCATGCCATGTGCCAGGAGAGGCTGCTGTGCATGTGGGATGGAGATAACACTGGCAAAAATCAGAGGAAAGAGCTGTTTTTCACAGCAGCATGGGAGGCCCAGCTGAATCAGGTGTAGGATGAAACGTTCCCTCACCTCTTACACCCCTATGATCCCAGGGCAATGCTTTTGTTGCAGTAGGAGGACTTCATTAGCTTATTTTTCCCCCTTCTGACCCCTCTGATGCCAGTAGCCACTTTCCCCAATGCCATCAGCCCTTGCGGTATGAAGAAATTGATAGAGGTGAGCAGAGTCCAAGCAAAGGAGGCTTCTCCCTCTCATTTCAGGCTGGCAGTATTAAATGGTATCATGTGAGACGCCCTCAGTTTTGTTGTGCCACAACCATTACGTACATGATTACCACCAGAATAAAGACAGTGTTTTCCCAGCACATGAAAGACCCTTTCCAGGCTTTCCAGGAAGGGATGACTGAGTCAGCAGGGCTTCTCCAGGAGGGAATGGGATATGTGAGCAGAGGAGCTTGTGATCTCATCCTTGGTGAGAACACACCTATCAGCCAAGGAGAAACCTCACAACACCCTCTCATTGTGCTCCTTCCTTGCAATGAGCATCCTAAAGTTCACAAGGACTCTTCCATGCTGGCTGACAGTGGCTAAGAGGCATTTCTGTGCCACATTGATGGCATCACAGCAACATCCTGGAGAGACCATAAGGACAGGAAGTGGAAGGGTCAACAAGGTTCTTGTGACTGGGCTAGCACCTAGAGGACAATGTGTGCTGAGATGGTGGGGCAGACTTTGGGCTTGTCACTTCGACTGAAGCATCCTCTGTTGCCTTCCCAACATTTGTACGGTTTTCCTTTAAAGCAATCACACAAATCTGCTGCTATTTAAAATTCATTTCAGATGTCTGCTTCTCAGATGGACACCAATAAACCTATTCATGACGGACCACTACGGTTTCATCGAAGCATCTTGAGACACTTGCCTAGGACAATCTCTTCAGACAAACACCTGGGAAACTCTTCTGTGTAACTTAGGTACCAGACAAAATGGCAAGTCTTAAAATTATGGAACTCTTGAGCCAAGTCTCAGAGCAATTTTTGCCACAAAACTAATTATTTTTTTGGGAAAGAGAATAGAATTTACCTCCTGCCTTCCCCATGCTGCCTCAAGCAACATTATTCCTGAAAAGCTCCCACATGGTCCTTGCGCCATGCCTTGAAGCCCTTGCCTTCTCATCAGCTCCACAGCTACACTTGGTGTGGAGCCTGTGAGTGATAGCTGCTGCCAAATTACTGATGACCTGTAACAGCTTTCCTTTCTCCAAACTGGCTTTGATCTGACCATCTTATTCATCAGAAATGGATGGAAATTGAGTCTTGCTGCTAAGGGACGCACAAAGCTTGCTTTAAAAAACCTCCCCAAACAGTCCACCATAGCATTGGGCATGGCTACAGCAGGTGAAGGATTCATCTCACCTGCCCTACAGCCATCTAACGGATACATATATAATCAAAGTGAGCTGGCCTGGGGCATGTTTCATCTGATCGGAAAAAAAAAAGAAAAGTTTGCAGCATTGGTGCTCAGAGCCAGGGAAGATGAAGGTGCAATCATCTCATTCATCAGATCCATCACACTCACCCATGGACAACACTGACTAGGTCTCTACTGACTACAGCAGAAATCAAATGCCCTGCTGACCCCTGCAGAGGGGTACCATGCAAGGACTCCCATCTCCCTAACTAGTCAAATGCAAAGCAGCAGTGACTTCCAGGTGGCAAAACTACTCTCAAAGCCTAACTTCAGCATCTAAGATGTCACTGCCCCACCCTGGTGTGCTTCCAGGGCCAATCCCCCATCCATCTAGCAAGAGGAAGCAGAAAAGACATTTTGCCTTCCCCACCTTGTGCTCCAGCTCTCCCTGTAAGTGAAGATGGTCTTGTGTTCATATGAAAGAATGGATAAGGTGCAGATGAACATATCCTATAGGCCTGCCTCCACAGGCAGCAGTTTTTGGCAACTTAGCAAGTGGGAACTGAGAATAGCAACATCTCAAACAGTTCCAGTGGGATTCACTTCACCGGAGGATGGTTATCAGAGCATGCAGATTTGAGTAGCATGTTCAGCACAGCTGTATTAACATATCTCAGCAAAACACCCTGAGATTCCAAGACAGAAAATGCTGCACGGGCAGCTAACTTCCTCCTAATAGCACATTTACCTCTGGCAAAAGTTAGAGGCTTCAAGCACTTCATGAAAGTTAGAGACTGCAAGTGCTTCATGAGCCATTCACAGGAACGTTTGTAGGCATTACTGACTAACTTGGGAACTTAATTATCTCTTTAAAAATGACCTGCATGATTTAAAAACATATTTGGACTTCAGGTGCCCTGGGATCTGTAATCCCTGATCCTGCTGCTAAGCTGGCACAATTTGGAGCTACCATGCAGGCCACTCACATTGTTCTAAATTCATCTACCTACCCAACAAACCCACAAAGATGCCCCCAAAATCCAACTTCTCAGACAGAGAAGAAGGAAAACCCCAGCAATCACCTCTTTATCCTCATCTGCTAACTGCTGAGGCTTCCCAAGAGACGGCAAGAGTACACATCCCCTCGTGGGCTCAGCAGGCTTTCAGCACCAGCGCACACCTGAGCGGCTCTGGACACCAAGTTTGTATATTTAGCGAAGCTCTTCTGCTTCTCGGAAACTTTTTTGCAGTATTATTTACTAGGCTCAGCAGCAGCTTTTAGAGCCCACTGGCTGTTCACAGCTTGAACCCAGAGACACACCACCCACGAACCCTCTTACTAATAATTGCTCAGAGGGCTGGAAAGCCCCCATGCACCTCAGCCCCAAGTCACAGAGAGGTGACATGCCTGGGTGCTCGATTTGAATATGCATGGCAGAGGCCGCCCACAGGGAAGCACCAGATACTGCCTCTGAGCTGCAACCCTGACCCCAGAGATGCAAGGTGAGCAGAGCAGGGGCTGGAGTTTTCAGTTTTCTACCCCCGAGGCATTTCCAACAAGTGATGTTTAAGAGTGTTCATTGGAGTTTTGGGGGGATTTTGGGCATCTCTCTGTAGAAGGACATGCCCAAAGTGGAAGAACACACTGGTAAAAATCCTGATGCCTCTATCGCTGTGTTCACTTGGTGATGCTACACAATCCCCAAAAGCCAAATCCCCATTTCTTTTCCAAAAAGCAACACCAGATTAGCACTCAGAACAGTTTAAACCTGCAATTAACTCATGGCACACAAGTATCTGATACACTCTACAGGGAGAATTAATGGCATTTTTCACTTTACTAGGCAGGGACCTAATTGAGCCTATGTTTAAGCCATCATGCAGGGCTTTCTACAACAGTTTCTGGAGCCAGCTGTGATGTAATTTATTTTTATAGCACAAGCAGCACACAGTTCTCTACTCCAGAGCTACAACATCCTGAAGAACAGAAGCTACAATATGGACCTCAGCACAATACACTTTACAAAGCAGATTTCACACCTAACACCCCTTCACTGCTTCACTGGAAGCTCCTGCCCCAGGCTGGCACTGGCAAAAGGGACATGCTGCTTGTGCTGAAGCTACTCGTCATCGTGGTCTAGCCCATTAGTGGGGTATCAGTTGTTCCTGGTAACAGAGCAAACAGGGACATCATACAGAGCCATGCACACTACTGTTGTTGGCACATCCCCTGTTGCAGTGCTCCCTCTCAGAACGTCTCCTTCTGACTTCAAATTTCCCTTCTTCCTTTGTGTCTCTTTGCACCCCTTCAAGCTATCTAGCCACCTCCAGCTAAAGCCACCTCAGCTCCCTGCCAACTCACTTAGGTTAACATCTCAGCAGCTCCAACTATCCCATACATCCCCCCCATTTTCACAGCTCAGATTCCTCTGCATCTTCCCCAAGGACAGGTTCCTCCCCCTTCCCAAATCTTAACACCTATTGCTCACCCAGCCTTATTTACCAGTGGTTTTGGAAGGAGAGGACGGTTCAGGATCACGCTCTTGGATGCCCTGCAAATTTGTCCCCAAATGTAGCTATTCCAAGTGGTTTCCTAGTGGAGCCAAGAACACTAGGCAAAATTCTCACTGATGCTGAGTCAATGGGAATTTTTTGTTTAACTTTACTTCAGCCAGTATTTCACCCTTAATGACTCAAAATTAACATGCTGCAACAGCAGCTGCCTTACCTGTTTCTGCAACTTCTTGTTTATAGTGCTGGAGAAGGGGGTAATGGCTCTGGAAAGAAAACAAAAAACAAAACCCACAAAGAATCAAGGAAAGTCACTAATGGCATCCATTGAAGAGATGAGGCTACTAGCTTTCATTACAAGGTGACATCTTGAAATATGTCTTGAAATAACATGAGCTGTCCCATACTCTGTACCCCATCAGGGGAAGTAAAACATTTTCTGTAAACTCTTCAGGCAGACAAATCAAGGTTCCAGACACTCAAAGCATGGAAATCACAGATGGTGAAATTAAGGCTCCTGGCTCTTGGCATGATGCTACCACTGTTATAAAACAATATATCCACCTCAGCCATTACTCTAACTGGGGCTGTTTAGTCTGGAGAAAAGAAGACTGAGAGGACATCTTATCAATGTATACAAATGTCTGAGGGATGGGTGTCAAGTGAATGGGGCCAATCTCTTTTCAGTGGTCAGCAGCAATAAGACAAAGAGCAACAGCTACAAACTGGAACACAGAAGTTTTCACCTCAACATGAGGAGAAACTTCTTTACAGTGAGAGTGATGGAGCATTAGAACAGGCTGCCCAGCGAAGTTGTGGAGTCTCCTTCTCTGGAGACTTTCAAAACCTGCCTGGATTCGTTCCTGTGTGAACTACCCTAGGGGATCCTGCTTTGGCAGGGACATTGGACTCCATCTCTGGAGGTCCCCTCCAACCTCTAAAGCTCTGTGATTCCGTAGTCTGCAATACTTATCTAATGGTGAGTAAGCTGCTCCTGCCAGTCATATTTTCCAGATAAATCTGTAAAGAAAAGTAAAAAGAACTATTACAACATGTTATCAAAGAAGCAAAAAGGAGGAAACAATACCTGTGCAGTAAGACAGCATCTAAAGTGGCAGAGGGAATATTGGCGTGGGGATCATGGGATGAAACACACACACCAGGAGGAGTGAGACAACTATAAAGGTCCATATGGAGTACAACTAAACCAACCATAACGTGACCTTTCCTGCTGGTGGACACTGCAGCAAACACCGATGGCAGAGGTGGTGTAAGATGCAGCTTTTGGGACGGGGACTCAAATTTCATAGAATCATAGAATTGTCAGGGTTGGAAGGGACCTCAGAGACCTTTGCCATGGACAGGGACACCTCACACTAGATCAGGTTGCTCAAAGTCCCATCCAGCCTGGCCTTAAAAACTTCCAGGGATGGGGTCCCCATGACCTCCCTGTGCAACCTGTTCCAGTGTCTCACCATCCTCATGGTGAAGAACTTCCTAATATCCAATCTGAATCTACCCACTTCTAGTTTTGCGCCATTCCCCCCAGTCCTATCACTGCCCAACATCCTAAAAAGTCCCTCATCAGCTTTCCGGTAGGCCCCCTTAAGATACTGGAAGGCCACAATAATGTCAGTTCGGGGGTTTGTGCTTATCATCCTTTTGCCACAAGCAGTGATAAGCAGTGAATGTGCATCCAAGTAAGGACCCAACATCTAGGAAACAGCTGCTTGGGGTCAGTGTCTATAAAAGCCTAACTCACCCATGCACTGGGTGCAAAATGATCCTGAACATAAGGAATGCTTCCTCACCTAACCCTGTTTTCACTAAAGCTCAGAAACTAAATAGTGAATAATGTAATGGTACAATTAATAAAAAAAGAAAAATACAAAGCCACCTTGTTTCAAATATGGTTGATGAAAGCAACTCTGAATGACCACACTTTCCCTTTTGCACCCATCCATAAATGACCTTTGTGTCCACTGCCTGCCTGCGCCTTGGTGAGCTCTGGTGAGCCACAAGAGCTGAGGCCAAGCCTCACAGGACTTTCTCACCAGATAAATTGCTGCTGAGGCGGGGGAAATACCCCAAAGGTCTCCCAAGGGGGCTAAGTCATCGCATGGGTGCCTCACATAGATTTCAGAGGGGTAGTTGGAGACTGGAGGCGGAGATGGAGAAAACTCCGAACACCTCCCCAGCTTCACAGAGCAGAAAGGAAGAGAAAACCCCAGGTATGAATCACCCTACCCCAACATCAGAGAACCACAAAAGCATTTCACACAGGCTGCTGTGAAATCTCTTGCCAGCAGAGAGGAGCCCATCTGCTATCCTTGCAGCCTGGTGGTAAGGCTTTGTGGGGCAGGGAGATTTATGGGTGTGCACAATGCTTCTGTTGGCTTGTCTGTACTTGGGCAGTAGGCATGAGGGACCACTTCAGACCCACCAAACCCTGAGATCTCTACATTCAAGCATTAAGTTTGAGATGGCTGCCTCCATCCTCTCCTCCCTCAGAAGGACTGGAAAACAAAAGTTCTGTCATGGCTAGGACAGCATTTTGTAAAAGCACAGAAGGGTTTGGGTTGGAAGGGACCTTCAAAGATCATCTCATCCAAACTCAGTTCCATGGACAGGGTCACCTTTCCTTAGATCAGGTTGTTCAGTGCTCTGTCCAGCTTGACCTCAAACACTTTAGTAATGGGGCAACCTGTTCTACTCTCTTACCATCCTTACCATAAAAATATTTTCCTCATGTCCAAACCAAACCTATGCCTGTCCGATTTAAAACCACTGCTCTTATCCCGTCACCACATACCTTAGTAAAAAGGTCTCTCTCAATCTTTCTTATAAGCTTCCTTTATATTGAAATGCCACAGTAATGTCTGACTGGAGCCTTCTCTTCTCCAAGCCTTCTCTCAGCCTTTCCTCACTGAAGAGACATTCCAGCCCTCACCATTTTCATGACCCTCCTCTGGACTCACTATAACAGGTCCACGGCCTACTTGTACTGAGGACTCCAGTGATGGTATAGCTGCTGCACCTCCAGAGCTACTCAGGACTCCCTGTATTTTCCCTACCTTCACTAGGGACAGAAGCTCTTGTAAGGTAAATGCTGCAACTAACCCTATCAAGAATCAGCTTTGCTATGTTTTTTGTCTTCTGGGTTAAACTTTGTTCGAGCCAGTGTTTCGACTCAGGTTGCTGCACGGTTGTGTGACCCTAGCACCAACACCAAGTATGGGCTGCAAACCAATTTCAGAGAGCAAAGTCAAGGGGAGCAGCCTCTTTGGTAGCAACACATTTACAACAGATGAAAAAGACCATGTAAGTACAGCCTTGGACAGCTGCTTTCAGCACTAACCATCAGCCTCAAAATAAAACAAATCCTTTCACTGAGCACAGGCTCCATATGGGGACAGCCATTTAGAAATAAAATTAGGCTAACTTATTCTCTTCTGAATCCTCAATCTCCTTTTCATTATATACATTTTCTTCTCTCTCTTTCTCTCTCTCTCTTTTGGTTTGGTTTTCTTTTACATGGGATTGAGAAGGACTTCCCTGAGTATGCACTCCATCTGCATCTACCTTAATCCTGCCCAGAAATCAACCAAACACCTCACTCCTACCACTCCTACTAAACAGATTCTCTCTTCTGACATGATTAGAAACTTTTTTCTCATTTGTAGCCTAAACAAAATCATGCCAAGTGAGTTCCATTTGCTCCTGAACCAGCAGCTCCTTCCACTTCAACAGGTCAGAATACACCTGAACTGAGGTCAGCAAGCTCCAAGCTCTCCCCGGTCTACCTCTTCCCATATGAATTTACCTGGAGGACACAAGGAATGGACCCGGATGGGGTCACCCTCCCAAGACAGACTGTTGACTGGGTCCAGTTATTATCTCCGTTACTTTTCTAAGTGCACATCTGCTGCTCTGAGACCTTACTGAAAGTGTCTTTCACTCTGGTTTGGGGGCTTTTTCTTTTTTCTTTTTTTTTTTTTTTTTCCCTTTTTTAAGATGCAGGACCAAAATTGCATATGTCTAAATATAAATTTCATAGGAAGTCAGTGTACAGGGTAAAAGGGGGAAAACCGCTACATCTTACTTTCAAGATGCAAATAAAGCACTGGGTAGGAACTGAACTGGCCACAGCTGTAATCTAGCCTAAGCAGTGCTTCTGCAGTACACGTGACACAATATTAGACCCAGATTAGGAGAGTCCTGCAAAAGAAAATGCCATTTTGCCAGCCCTAAATAGCTTTTGGTGAAAAAAGAAATGTCTTCAGACCTAAATCAATTGAGAACTTGGTCTAACACAGTATTTAGCCTAGACAGTTTTGCAGGAGCAAGTAAAAAAAAGGAAATCAATAATTATCTATGTAGAAACCTAACACAGCTCTATGCATTTCTATCAGTAAATAAAGGTAGTCGTATTACAAGCACTGCCCATCTGTATTACAATACAAAGACAAACAAATGTGCACTGCCAGCTTTGGACTGAGGCTCTGGAATTTACAGAAGCAAGGCAAAATCAACAGGGCTTTTGCCTGAATAAAGACCACTGGTTTAAACACATAAGGCTTGTGCCCATGTTCAGTCAACCAACTGAGTTTGCATGCGTGTGTGCACAGTCAAAGATAATTATCTCAATACATTTATATCAAAGAAGCAGAGAGAAAATAATCTTGCATGCAAAATGTGGTGACATTCACAGAGATCTTGCAGATCTGTTGGCAGCTGAGCAGTGCTCTCACAAGAGGTCACAGCTGTGGAGCTGATAACCCTTTTAACATGCACATTTTCAGAAAGGTGAGCTCATCTGACCGCCCCTACAACTTCTGCTCTACGAGTCACAGTGAGCAAACAATTAGGTGACACAGCACTGTGGTCATCCAGTCACCATCTTCTACAGGCTAAAGAACATTTTTGGGTCCCTTATTTTAGGCCTGGAAGTTCAAAGACTGGATTCTTAAGAAAAATGTGTGAAATTAGTCTGTCCCCCTTAACTGTTATATGCATCCATTTCCTGAGACAGTACCTTTACCCTGGAAAGGTAAATGCTGGAGAGGCAGTTGTATTTTTAATGGAGCAAAATCACAGCCACTAGTGGCATGCAAGAGAAGTACACCTCAGAGCCACCCTCTTTACAGTCAGCCTACTTCTGGATTTGCATTTGGCTTGGTCACTTAGCTTCATTCAGCTGCTCCAAGTGCACCTCCCATTTCCTACAGTAACTACTACTACTTCTTGTACACCGGGGTGTAAGTATAGCCATTGTCTAAGATGTCTGCAGCCATTAATTAAATTTCCAGGTAACGAGAGATGCTATCTCTCTTAGAAAGCAGAAGCCTTGACTCAGCATACAGTGGAGAGGAGACTGTGCTTCTTCACTTTCTTCAGCACGGTAACGCCCCGGAAACC
Source organism: Ramphastos sulfuratus (assembly GCA_013399055.1). Classification (NCBI taxonomy): domain Eukaryota; kingdom Metazoa; phylum Chordata; class Aves; order Piciformes; family Ramphastidae; genus Ramphastos; species Ramphastos sulfuratus. Next base: position 231,837 of record WBNM01033664.1, on the reverse strand, counting down.
CTGAGTAGTAACACCTCGTCTTTAACCAAGATACGGGAGCTGTATTTAGGCAGCTGCCTGATCACCAGAGCTACAAGGACACGTGTCAGCTCAGTAACAACCAACTTGAAAGACGGACGCCTTTCATTTGCCGCCCTTGTATTTAGCTTTGCTCAGAGGAGCGTGCTGCTCCGCTGATGGGACCCGCAGCGTAGGGAAGAGTGACTATTGGTGAAGCTAATTACAAACAACGTGGCTACTTAAGAGGGCTAAAAATAGTGGCAGTGTATTAATAGACGGAGCACAAAACTGGGACACAGAAGATGAAGATTCTGATCTCGAGCACAGCAACATCCTTCACAGTCTGGGGTAAATCTCTTCCTCTGTGTGTTTCATTTTCACAGTTTACAGAGCAGGCAGAAAAATAACTTCTCAGAAAGGCTGCGAGGCTGAATTCCTCAACGTCCAGAAGCACGGAAAGGTCCTCTCCCATATCTCCAAGCACGTGGAAAACTTCCCATGTCGGACGGACTGGCTCCCTGACAGTAATTTCACACCATTTATGTGGCAACTGTGGTGACAGTTCCCACAAAGTTGTGATATTTACCTTAAAAAGCTGAGTTCACTAATCAGTGATCAAAGAAATGCAGGCTTTGGAGCTGGGTTCCAGGTGACCCAGAGCTACTGGAGCAGAGGAGTAAGCACAGCCCTTGGTGCACCACCTTGAACCAAGCACTGATCAGCAGGCAGAAGGATCATGACAAAAGGGGAAACATCTGACTCATTTACTCCATGCAAACTGGAGCCTATTTAAAAATCTTATGATTTGCATCTATCTAATGGCCAGAGACATAAATACTTGTAAGGACATTATAAAGCCCTCTGCTGGGCTGAGACAAGCAGACTCAGCCTAGCACCTGAGAAGACATGAGAAATCAAGCCTGCCCTTCCTCCAGCCTGCAACTTCTCAGTTAAACTAATTAAAAAAGCAAATGAGCCCCTGACTACCCTTCCAGGCAGGATGAATGCCACTGTCACACTGGAGGGCACCTCCTGAGCACTGGCCTGGCAACAGTAGACCACACCAGCTAACAGGTGAAGGAAAGAACATGAGGACTGACAGCTCTTCTCCCAAATTCCTGATGTTCCATAAAAGCTCCAGTGCCCAAATCCTGACCAGCCTTGCAGAGGAACCAAGGTAGCCTTGCACTGTTCAAGCTGCCATCTCCTAGCTTCCAGGCTAGTTCTGAAATGTCACATAGCTGCTGTGAAAGGTTGCCACGTGCAGGGTAGTTAGACGTGCGCAGCCTCAGATCCAGCCTTGCAAGCCGCAGTTGCATGGCTGCAATCCCGGCATTGCCCTAGGTTGCTGAATAATCCCTTTATATCTACCCCACAATGAAGCTGCTTGTACAGAAAAAGACTATCTTTAATGACAATGCAACTGCTGTGCTATAGGAGATCTGCCTCCTAATAATTATAATGCAACCTACCTTAACAAGTAAGAAGAAGGAGCAGAAAATTAATGTGCTCCACCATTTGCAAAGGGCTTCATCTGTTCATTTAAAAAGAGTGAGCCTGGGTCTGAAAATGAGACAATGCAATCCCACAGTAAATGGCAGTAGTTATCCTACCTTTGCACCGATGGAGGCGAGATAAGACTCTGCCCTTGAGTGTTTTGTTACCTTCTGCTCAAGAGTTCAAGATGATTAAAAAAAAAGAGGGAAAAAAACATAAAAGTCACAAACCATACCAGTTTCACTACAAACAAACAGGGATGTTTTCTTTAGCCATTTTTACCACGGCATGAGTGAGATAAGCTGACCTTTCATATGACTATTGTGAAAATAGCTGCTGGAAGATAACAAAATTGAAGTATGTTAGACAAAATTGTCTGCTACCACCATCTCAGGCTGCAACTGTTCCCACACTCAATGTCTAAGATGAACAAACAAAAACATCTATCAGGACTTAAAAAATTCAGCATCCACCAGCTGCACAATTGACTTCCTGATCAGAAGGGGTAGTGGGACCTCCTGAAGTAAGACGAAGTCCCTGAGGCTGAGCACTGAGCAGGAACAGTAAGGATGGAAGGACGGGGGTGGGGAAAGATACTGGAAGGAGTAGTTTCCTTCCTTCTCCATGTTTCCCACCATGATTCTTCCCTGCTCTTATGGTCTCATATTACTTAAGGCTTCTGTCACCAATCACATTTTCTAGTGGACATCAAGTCCTTTACCACACTCAGGAGCAGGCACTCACAGAAACCCAAAGTTGCTTCAAGAGCCAAGGGTGGTGGTCCACAGCAGCACAATTTCTCACTGAGCTCCAGCAGTCCCAGGAGAAGACCCAGGCATCTGACTGGGTTCAGGCTCCAGCCTTACTGTGCAGCAATCTTCCTTCAGTTCAGGTGAGATGTTTCTTCTCCCATAGGACTCTGCAGCAGAAAGCAGGATAACCCCTCTCTTCTGTACTACATCACAGTAACTTAGCTGTGGGACCACTGCAGCCCAGGACCTTCACAGATGCATGGGGCCTAAGCAGCAAAGCAGGTCTGTGATAATGATGGGGACTCATGGATGGGACTCTGAAAATCATCAGTGGGAACACAAAAAGAAAGCAACACCCTGGGAAGGAAGAAGGGACATGCCTGGTGAATGATTCTTTCTTCATTATCAAGCAGGTGGAGTATTTTCAAATCTATGACCTGAATTCTTCTAAAATATCCATTTCTGTTGGGATAAAGCAATTAATTGAGGTATTCTCCAAAGCTGATATCCACTGCACCTCTCTACTTAAATGTAGAACAAGACACTTCAAAGTGAAAAAGAAATACAGAAGCTATCAAAAAAGGTTGGAGGTTTTTTGCTTGTTTGTTTGGGGTTTGTTTTTTACTCATCATCTAGCTCATAAATAAAGTGAAACTAAATTAAAAGAATAGGAACTTTAGCAAGAGGTTGGGAAGCATTTAACAACTTCATGCATCTTCCTGTCAGGAAAAGCTTCCCATGGGAAGATTGTCAGTGGGGGAGTGCAGTCAGCACCAGCTTCCCAGTGCAGGGCTGCTGGGTGTAATCCGGCGCTGGCAGCATCCCGAACGGCGGATGCAGCGGGTCCTTCCCGGCTCACCCGCTGCAGGATGGAGTTCGGCTGACTTCATCGGAAGTGAATTCCCCCCCTGCTTTCCTCCTCCCCCTCCAGCCGCCCATTCATGTTGGGAAAGAGCCTGGCAAACCCTGGGGAGATTACAAGGCAGGGGAAGCAGGAGGTTAAAACCCTTTGAGGCCTCTTTCAGTCTAAAAGACAAAGTAATCACGAAGCTAAAACAGATGCTTTGCTGAAAATAAAGAGTGGTTTACACAAGTCTCAAAGAGAAGCCAAAAAAACCCAGCACAGCACAGAGTCCCAGAAACTGTGAGCATCCTGCTCTTATAACTGACTACAATGCTTGAGTCTACTATAATATTATTACAATATTTTGAAATGGTGTTGAAATATTACACATGTTGTATGAAGGATAAATTTGAGGTGGCACAAAAAGGAGACCCTACTCCTGCATTTGATATAATGAAAGCCCTGAGTTTAAAAATACATATTTACAGTTTACTTCCAAGAGTGACACTAGGAAGACTGACAAGACCAGCCACCCAGGCACAGGAACAAGCAATTACCCACGAAATGAGCTCTCAACAACCAGAGCAAGAGATGCCAGGAGAAATGAGCCAGCAAATGGCACTTCTCAATGTAATTACAGTCAAGTCCCCATTTGGAAGGCTGACCTGTTTCCTCAAAGACCCAAGAAAGAGCAGTAACTCAAGAGAATACTTCTGTAGGTTCACAGACATGTCTCTATGGTGCTTTGGCCCAGCTCACCTGCACAGGTGAAGGGATGCTCAGTCTCTGGGGTCACCCACTCCTCTACCTTTCTCCTGCACCTACCACCTCAGAGTTGATGCAGCTGCCAGTGGTTTCTTGGCATGAGAATACCTCTGCTGCTGAACAGACTGGGACTGCCATGATTCCTCCCTCTCAGTTAATGTAAATGGATCAATTGCAATAGGGCACCACAAGTTCCAGGATTTGAAGAATTACAGAATGGTTTGGGTGAGAAGGAATCTTCAAAGACCATGTTGCCCACTCCCTTTGCCATGAGCATGGACATTTCACTCTAGATTAGGTTGCTCAAAATCCTGTCCAATCCAGCCTAGAACAACTTCCTGGGATAGGTATCAACCTCTGTTCCAGTTCCTCATTTCTCTCTCATTGTGAAAAATTTATGTCCAATCTAAACCTAATTGCTTTTGGTTCGAAACCACTCCCTCCTTATCCTGGCACTACAAGCCCTGCTAAAAAGTATCTCATCAATCTCTGTATTTCTTATAAGGCCCCTTCAACTACTGCAAACCTGCAACAAAGTTTCCCCAGAGTTTTCTCTTCTCCAGGCTGAACAACTCTAACTCAGCCTTTCCTCACAGGAGAGATGGGACAAAAGGGTAGATAAAGGCATCTCTCCTGGAGGTGAGCCCACCCCTGGAGTTTTGGCACTACTGATTTTCCCTGGAGTTTTGGCTCTTATTTTATCTCTCAGACAAACACCTCCAGGTGCTGTGCTTACTAACTTATAGAATCATAGAATCAACAAGATTGGAAAAGACCTCCAATATTATCCAGTCCAACCTATCACCCAGCCCTATCCAATTAACCAGACCATGGCACTAAGTGCCTCATCCAGTCTTTAACACCTCCAGGGACAGTNCCAGCTTGTCCAGGTCCCTCTACAGAGCCCTCCTACCCCCTCCAACAGATGGACACCTGCTCCTAACTTCGTGTTATGTGCAAACTTACTGATGCTGGACTCAATCCCCTGGTCCAGATCACCAGTAAAGATACTGAACATGTTTGAGCCCAGCACTGATCCCTGGGGCACACCACTAGTGACAGCTGCCAACTGGATGTGGCACCATTCACCACCACTCTCTGGGCCCAGCCCTCCAGCCAGTTCTTGACCCAGTACAGAGTGAATCTGTCCAAGCCACGAGCTGCCAGCTTTGCCAGGAGCTTGTTGTGGCAGATGGTGTCAAAGGCTTTGCTGAGGTCCACGTAGACTACATCCACAGCCTTC